>SNQJ01S0256231.1:0-10026 GCA_010110895.2 Picea sitchensis | reverse complement strand
TTATTTTAGTGTTAGCTAGTTGCATTGTTCATGGCTACCTAACATGGCCTCTATTGTCAAGACCCATTCATTATGTATACTCCCTAGTAGTGTTCAGTGGGGGTGTTGGAGATATTACAACACCTAGGATTTTGCTTTCATTTTATTTTCATATGTTTATTTGGCTATGTTGAGGGTCCCTTAGTGTGAGATATTCTCCCCTCATTGAGGATATTCTCCCCTATACAAGGGTTCCACATACCCTCTAGTCAATTCCTAATTATCATCTAGTTAGACTAGTTGAGTGAAGTGTTGCATGTCAACATTGGTTTTATCACCAAGTGTTGCATGCTAACCTTGGGATCATCACCAGTAATGTGCACTTGCATTGGGATCATCACTAGTAAGGCACATTCCACATATGTGAGTGATCTCCTCCTCATTTCACTCTGGTTTGACTAGTTAACTGACGATCGCATGACTAGTTAACTAGGACTAGATGACAATTGACTCCGCTGATTTCTAGTGTGTGTCAGGTCTCTCTAGAACAATCCTATAGTGCATTAGTTGATTACTATGGAGATTTAGTTGTATGATACATAGTATATCACTTGTATTCTATCATTTCTCTCATTCATTTAATAGAAAATATTTAATTCTTTCCTCCATTTTTTGTCTCTTCTCTTCACACCATTGCATGTTGTGTATGCTTCATTGTTAGCTAGATCTTTTGTGCAGGTATCTCATAAACTCCACATAGATTTCATATTACGTTGAGGTTTTATATATTATGTTTTTTAAATAAAATTTAATATATATAGATGGTTCATATTACATTAAAGAATTTACATTGGGTTTATATAATAATAATAATAATAATAATAATAATAATAATAGTAATAGTAATAAAATAATAATAATAATAGTAATCTAATTTTAAGGCCACAACCAAGCCAAACACCAAATTGGTGTATGAGACCCCCTTGTTTGTGGGACAAGGGACCCACTCCGCGCAACAATTTTACTGTCAAAGTCAATGGAAGTATACATACTCTATCCCCCTCTAGATTTGAACTTGTGACCTCTTAGGAGGAAACACATGTTCGTAACCATTAGGCCCACTCATGCAATATAAAATGTAATCTCTATGGAATCTTATAAGTAAGGAAAATATTTGGAACAAGATGATATCTCATAAATATATAGAACCTAATTCTATCCTGACTTGGATAAGGAGAGACGATAAATCTTGGAAAAATGGCTCTGCTCATTGGAAGGTAATTGTTTCTTCCTTCTCAATGATAGGTACATATTTGGGTTGGAATGTGGGTAATGGAGAATTAGTGAGGGTGGGTTTGTGAACCATATGGGATGTGTTAGCCAAGTCATATTGTTAAATGAATTAGTATAACATTTACGAGTACCTCTTATTATTCATTCATTAAAGGACTTCAATGCTCCATATATAATGAACATATGGTCACAAGCATGGGAGTTGGATATCGAATTTGGGCTAGCTGGTGAATGAAAGAGGGAATGAGAATCCCTCCTTTTATAATTAAAAATATCCCACATAAGACTTCATGGCGAGAGTGATAGTCATGTTTGGACTAAGAATAAGGCTTGAGGTGAATATATAGTGAAGGGAGGGTACCAATGATTTGATGGCAGTTTCTCTATATCTTCCGACTTCGCGAGGGAAGAGGTTATGGAAGGTTAAGGAACCAATGAGAAAAAAACATGTTTATGTGCTTAGCTCTTCAGAACAGAGTGATGACTTGGGAGGCTTGAAAAAAAAGGGTTTTCAAGGAACAAGGGTCTGTTTTCTTTATAGAAGGTCGAGTGAAAAAACTTATCACTTACTTGTTGAATGTTATTTTATCCAACAAATCTAGTCGGATGTATGTAATTATCTAGGAAAAACATAGTTGTGGAATAAATATATTCTAGATCTTTGTATTCAGATCTAGTTTACTAGACCAAAGCTAAAGGATTTTAGAGTTTTTATTTTTCTTGTTATATAAGGGGTATGGTCATGCTGTACCAACCGTTTGTTTGTAGGTATGGCGATTCCAACCTTTTAGGTTTTCTTGCAAGTAGTGGCACTCTATAATTTGGTTAAACAAAATGAAAACTCCAAACTCCCTCGACAGGTAGGGGAGCTATCGATTGATAAATGTTGTTGCTAGGGTTTTTTCAATCATGTGTGTCAGGTGGATGATAAACAATGTGTATTCAAAGTACTTTTGTTTCTTTTAGACTCACACTATTATAACTTGAAATTGAGTAGTAGTAAGTGATCAATAATATTGCAAATTTGTTGGTTTTGAATTTTATTTTCATGTTAGCATATAATAGTTGGGTGAGAGATGTCCAAATATATGGGGATTCTCCATGGTCGTAATTTGGATGAAAGGAACACAATCAGTCAACAATGTTGTGTTTCAAGATTTAGCTCTACATTTAAAGGAGATCATTGTAGTCTTTACGAAATTCACTATCACTCATATATAGAGAGAATTAAATGAGAAGGTTGACCCAATGTCAAAGGAAGGTTTACTGATGGCTATAGGTGAAATATTTATGATAGAATTTTCTGAGGGAGAGAGCTCAAATTTTTTAGAGTATTTGTAAGATCAATTTAAGAATTGATAATTCCGCATGTTTCTTTTTTTTTCTTTTTGGGTACTAATAACATAAAATAGATGATACCTACATGAATTATAGGTAATAAAAAATGTGGCAAAGGCTCGAACGATTTTTTTAGTTGTGAAATTTGTGTTGCCAATTATAAAGGTTTCTAGTAATAACTGGACAATGGGGGAATTATAGGAATTAAATAGGCAATGGTTGGAAAATGAAGAATGTATTTTTGTGCTCTTTATTGAATATAAAAATGGGAATTTGTTTTCCTATGGAAAAAAATATATTTAACTTATAAAACATCATATAATAAAGAAATATGACAAATTTTAATTCAAAAGAAAAAATGAATTAGAAAAAATAATACTTACCTATTAAGTTAAAGTAAGTTTTGATGAACAATCCATCAGATAGGGTGCTAGAAGTTGGGGCCAGACCAACCACATGGAGGCTTGACAAGACAACATAGACACCTACAGGTATGGAACAAGGGGTAAATGGCCTGGACCATGGAGGGGGAAATCATGATGGGATTTTCGATATTTGTGTCGACATCACCCACTTTAAATCTTGATATTATGTATGTTCCAGTGGGGCCTTGGACGGGATGAGTGGTTTCATTAGTGCTCGAGGGGGAGACTTGTCATCAAGCGAATGTGAGTCACAATCAGTCGAGCATGCGATAAGTACATGACGATGATTGAAATAGGATCCATGGAATGAAGGTTAGTTATGGGAATCAGGGTGGAGGTACCATGAGGAAAACACTCTCTAGAACGAAGCCTCAAGAAGAATTAATGAAAATACGCTGCCCTTATGGAGTCGATATGAAGAGTTATATAAAGGTATATTACCAAGGTATTGGCTCAATTTTGGAAAATTTGAGTACAATGGACAGTCGCAGTTGGAAGACGAACCCTGAAGTTCAAGGCATTTGGGAATGGTTGTGGAGGTGGCAACCTGATAAGGCCATCCTGTGGCGTCTTCCTCCTGTAAGATTAAAATGGGAAACCACATAGGATTAGGGAATTGGGTAGACTCTCTAGCATTTCATAGTTCCTATCCAGAGAAGAACTTGGACAAAGAATAAAAGGTTGGACTTAAGGGGGCAACTTCAACTAGCAAGAATCAGTAAGCAAGGAAAATTCGGGTTGGTTTCAATCATTTTTAGAAAGCGACGTAGGATCGACAGAAAAGGTTTAAGGGAGACCATCCAGAAAGGGAAAAAAAAAAGAGGCCTCCACCCCAAGGCCCGGTCAATCACACCAGGGCGATAAGGGTGGCATGGATGGCTAGGACATGGTTAAAAAATATTTTCTCAGATGAGACAAAGATAGAGGAAGTACTCTGATGCCATAGAAACTGTACCTTTGATGTGGACATTGTGAGAGAAGTCAAAGCCTGTGTCAAGGATCCGAAGTTTACAAGAACTAGGGAAATGAAGTACTTCAAACTAGAGAAAAACTATTGGATTGTAAAGGAGATGGTTCCTCAGGCAGTTGAGAAATTCAAAATAGACAACAATAACACCATTAAGGCAATTAAACTATTGGAAGGAAATTTCAATCTCTTTTGTCGTTCTTAGTTTGGTATAAAATTTTGTGTCAAACAAGAGATACATATATGTCTTATTTTGAGCTAAGTCTTTTTATAGTCAATCTATTTTTTAAATATTTGATGCAATAGTGGGGTTTGAACGCACTACTTTGGTCGGCGAAGGCTCTGGTTTCCGTTTTGGTAGACCCTCACCCAAATCTCATTATGACGCTTTGATGTCTGCCAATTCTGGTTGGTAGTATCTGAAGTTATAGTTTTGTCTGGTGTGGTGTTTGGTTTTCATTTTGGCAGACCCCCATTGACTTATCTATACTTTTATTGTTTATATATAGAAATATAAAGTGTAATACCCCAAGGCCGAGCCCCTGTGAAATGTAATTATGTTTGTAGGTTGGTGAGCCAAGTAATTATAAGATAGTAGGCTTATGTGTATATTAGGCCGGAGAGCCTAGATGCTAAGGCCAATGGGCCTGATTTTGTATATGTAATTTTGCAGATTATTAATAAAATACATCATTGTGCATAGACTGACCACGAAGAAAGATATATGGGGGACTAAGCTCCACTGGGTAGGGAAAGGGATGGGGTTGAGAAGCTAGGAAAGAGGGGCTAAGCTTGAGGGTTGAACCCAAGGGAATATTATAAGCTATTCCTGAAAAATACTAAAGTTGGGAAATAAACCCAATTATCCTAAGTTCCTTTGGGGAGAGGGAAAAACTCTAAGTGGAGAGGAGCATACTCATGGAGAGCCAAGTGTCACCCCGGACACATGCATATTTATATGGGAAATTCCATCGTTGTTGGAGGCTCACAAACCATTATGTCCACCTTCCTGAGGAGTTCGCTCTCACCATTGCATCTCTCTCACGATCCTGCAACTTGACCATTCTCACCATTTTCCTTGATCGCTCTCACGCACACACTGAACAAGTACGCAACGAGAGTCATTTTCGCCTTTGTGAACCTCTGTAATTTGTTGAGTCATCCCTTTTGCCTTATCCGATTTTGGTTGTTGTGGATTAAAGAGGCGGGTTGTCAGGCTCATGGTTGACAATTTATTTTTATGTCCCTTTAATATTAAAACATTATTTTAATGTTAAAAATGAATTTATAATTAATATAAAATAAAATTTAATAAATAAATTTATTTTCTAATTTAAATTAAAAAATCATATATGGAAAGAGTATTATAAATTAAGACTTAAAAAAAGTGTTCAACTAATAATTTATTTAACATAATTTAATGAAAATATTTTAATATTTACAAACATTGTATTTATTTTAGGATATATTTTTTCAATTTATATGTTAAAACTAAAACATGATTTTTAAGTAAAAAATATTTATATTATATTTATTTATTTTTTAAATTGTGTATTGAGTTATATTTTATTAATGTTTCTTTCATGTATTTTAAAGAACTTATTAGTCCCTGGCATAGGCATAGAGGGATTATAGCGATCAATAATTCTTTGACCTCGTATTAGATTGTCCATTGACCACAAATATTTTCACATTATCTATTGTTGGAACCAAGAAACTGAAAACACTGATTTTTATATAATAAAAAGTACCATATTTGTCATGATCTGATTGGACAATGAATTGGAGGTCTTATTTTTGGCTTCGCTATTCCCAATGTTATATATGTTGGCATATCCAAAGTATTTCATCATGTATGGTCTTTTTGAATCATATATTTTCTTATGCATTGGTCGAAGGTGGATTAATGCTAGCATTAGTTCAAATGTTTGCTTTAGCATTTTCTGCTAGATAGAATACATTCTCTAGCATATTACTATGTCTGATTTTTGCTTTATTCTAGCGTGCTTTGAGAGAAGAGACCTGCCACACTGCATTTTTTCTTAAATGTTTGCACAGGACTACGTTGTTCGACGCTTCTCACAGTCTTAAGTGTTTACCTAACAGGTCTGGCAGTCTTAAATGTTTATTGTACACAGGAGTTGCAATGCAGTTTAATTCCATTTTTTTATGGTGTTGTTTGCAGTGAAATTATGCTGAATTGTTCTCCGCCAGCATGAATGGTTCAATGGTCGATGCTTGTTCATTGGTTCGTTCCATGATCCTTGTTCTTGTTTGATTCAACTTTGCAACGTTGAGGTCCTGCAGTTGCAGTTGGACCTCTTCATGGTTGTCACTGGTTTGTTGTTCTTCAACTTTGCAAGCTATTGGACCTGTTGTTGCAGTTTGTAGTTTTTGGGTCTGATCTGTTGTCATCCCTCTTTGACGGGTAAGTTTATGTGCCATCGTTTCGTTGGTATTTTTAAAAGGTGGGAGTCCCTCCCTTGAAATTCTGTTGCAGACCATGTTTCTTTGTGCTCTTAATTTATGTTCCTGGAAACCATGCGTCTTCATATGCCAACTGCCACATCCATAGCTATTTCAAAAATTGCAATGCAGAGGGGTTTTCGAAAAGTAGTTCAGAGCTATCAGAAGAGGGAACCATCCGCTGGGGTCTAGACATAGGGAATGGTTTTATTCTGTGGGTCGAAAAAACGTGTCCAGTTGTTTCCTTTGTCCTATCCTTTGTATTTTTCAGAATTTTTCTTTGGCTCTGAGAAGCTTGTAGGATGCATGCCATGGATAGGTTCAAATTGATCTTTCTGCTGAGTAAATTTATGGTGTTATTTATTTGCGTTGTTTCTTTTTGTTTGGTTCTCTTTCTAGTGTGGGTTTGTTTGCTTCTCATCTGATATGGGGACTAGGGGGGGATTGAAGTTGACAAGAAAAAGGTTGAAAGATACATACATGGATTGGTACCCAATTCCTCCCTTGTAGTTTTCTATTTTTCTTTCCTTTTTTTGTTTTTTCCTACTTTTATTCTTTTTCCCCTTTTTTCTGTTTTCATGCAAACTAAAAGTATCTAACAAACAGCTTCAAAATGACAGCTCAAAAGATGAAAGAAGTAATAGATGTTGATTCGTATGAAATAGATACACTTCATTATACATGACAACATTGACGAGGTTTTGCATAGCAATGGGATTTTTAGATTGGATGCATTCTCGTATACTGTAGGGGATTGAATTTTCGATACATTTCAATTTCTACTACATTTTCTCTATTCCTCGGCCATCCTGCGCAATGGATTGATAGATTATTTCCTGGGATGTTTAAAAAATGGCGACACTAAGGCATTTGAGTCATATGAATATGAACTGGAATCTGATTTTCTTCGGCAGTTGCATGGAATACATGATGTCCAAAGGTATTTTTCAAAGATGCGGTTGTCTACATCCCCAATTCTACCTGCACATGAGAGGGAACTTTGGGGAGATACATTTTGTATACGGTGGCTGTCTAAGTGGCTCAATATATCAATTGGAATATGGTCATTGACAAGAAAAACAAGATATTTACTATTCAACAAAACTGCATCTGACAATCCATATTGCATCTTGTTCCATGATACCAATGTTGTCAGTGGTCATTATGAACCACTACTATACAAAAATTTGTCCATATGCAATGTTGAAGAAGCTCATATTTACTTGTCCCTCATTTGCAAAGACCTTGAATCGCACTGAAACTGGATTATGCATCGCATAGAATCCCATGGTTTACACCTAGAAACAATTGTTGTGTCTAGCTGTGGAGATAGTCTATTCAATGCAATTTGTTATTTGGTAGCAGCAGAATTCGATGTGCATTCACTATGGCCTTACACTGTACAGTCCTTTTTCAATGCAATTATAGGTGGTAGCCAACAAGATTTTAGGTGCTTGCATGATTACCTTTCGCCATATCTCCTACAAAATATGTTGACAATTGGAAGTTGGCAAGAATACCTTGTAAACATGGCGCTGCCATATGAAAAAGGGAATGTGAAGGGTTGCAGATTATGTTTGAAATGGATTTCTATCATGTTCAGAGTAAATATCTAGGTCTGGTCGGCCTTGCTAGATGGCACTGCATATCGAACAAATGACATCCTCTCGTTGAAAACATATACAACACATATCCATTATGAATCTTTTCTTGGACATATCAGTGGTTCAGGTTTGAATGTCCATGCCAGCCAAACCACATCGAATCTGCATACGCATCACATTCTTTTTAGTGAGAATGAAACCCCTCCCGGTTGCAATATGGCCATACAGGGATTGAACAAAAAATCCATGCATAAAGTTCATCAGAGTTGTGATGAGGCCATACAGGGCTTAGACAAAAAACCTAGATTAAGTTATCACAACTTGAAAAAACTTATGTGTAAAATTCATCCCAGTTGTGATGAGGCCAAACACCCCTTAAACAAAAAGCGTACACTAAGTTATGACAACCTGAATCAAAGTGAAATTCATCCCATTTTCCATCAGGTCATTGTTCCCTTGGACAATAAACGTAGAGTAAGTTACCACAACTTGAAAAAGGTCATGTGCGAGAGACAAAAAATACATTGTTGCACTTCCTTTTAGAGAGAAACTGGCATATCACAATCTAAAGAAATTTGTCTGTGCACAATAGAACAAAAACAGGTACGGTCGCATATCCCAGAATGATCGAGAAACTGTCACATTTCGTGGCCTAGAAGCAACACCATGCACTACTACTAATGAAAACCAACAAACACTTTCTACTCATACTTCCCTGTGAAAGAAAAATGCAAGACACATGTACATGAAAAAAATTAAAGACACTCCTTCCATTGCATGTGCAATTTGTGAACAATTGAATTTATCAAAAACTAGTAAGTCTTTCACGCTTGATTTGCAAGCAGAATACCTTCGCTTGACAGTGCATGGTAAACCATTTTCCAGTGGAAAAATTTGTCTTCCATGCAAAAGGTCGCTCAAAAATGGAAAACTACCACAATTTGCAACCCCTGAGCAAATAAGATGTAATACACCACTAGCAGATGTAAGTGCACTTATAGAACTTGAGTAGAGACTTGTGTCTCTATGAATTTGATTTTTACAAGTCAGGCCTTGGGGCTATAAATGACCCCAGATGGGCTTAACAGGATCAATTATTAATGTTCTTGTTCAGCTAGATGTTGTGCAAAAAGCCTTGCCACAATTCATTAGCGATACAATGACAATTGTTGTGGCTCTGAAAAGACGCTTGCGATACAAAAATGCCTATCAAATAGGAAAAGTGTGTGTGCATGCTGTTATGAAAGAATTAAAGGAATTATGTTCCAGAGCCCTGTACAAAGCAAAGAACATTTGTATAAATGAGAACTAGAACAATGTTCTTGTAGAAGAAGAAGCCAACTCTATAGAGACTTTCGAAAATGCTAGTGAATTTGATACAAGTGATGAATCAGAGAATGAAACACCTGCTGAGACATTGGTGCATGGATTCATTGATAGAGTGCATTCGTGACTTGCAAGACAAGATTGTCGAAATTGCACCTATTGAGGGGAAATATCCACTTCGAATATTCAAGGACAAATTCGCTGAAGAAATGAAATTTCCAACACTCTTCTATGGAGATCCACATGTCGTTGACATTACAAAATGATTCAGTTATCATAAAATAGTCTGATGGGAGCTTCTACATTCAAGCGGCGACTTCTCCGGTCACATAACAAATTTGTTTTTCAAAACAATGCGCATAATAATAGAGCAAGTTCTCTCCTGCATGTGGGTCCGAATAAGAAAAGTCCAGTTACAAGGAAGAAAGTTGTTGGCCAAGGATGTCAATTACAAAGTAAACCTAGAAAAAATTCTGAAATCTGATATTGGATACATAGATTTCAAAAACATTCGCACCTCTCCGGCCTATTTGCAACAAAACGAAAAAACTATTTTTGCAATGATCCGACAATTGGGCCCGCCAATATTTTTCGTCACATTTACAAGTGCATAGCATTGCTGGGATCC
>SNQJ01S0256228.1:0-12519 GCA_010110895.2 Picea sitchensis | reverse complement strand
CCCCGATCATTTTCTTCTCTTCGTATGTAGTGGGGTTTGTCCTCATATTTGTCCTAATGTGTTCATGCTGGTATGTTGGAGTGGTTGGGTGCTCTGTTATTCTTATTTCCATCATTCGTTTGAGATGGGGGCATTGTTGTTTGCATCATCAATAAAGGGGCTTCTCATTTCTATTTTTTTGTGTTGGGATTCTTATTTTCTAAGGGGATACATTACCATTTGGGCTTCATGAGGTGTTGTTGCCTTTGTGTGAAGGATTGTAGATTTGAAGATACATGGTGTGAAATGAAGCCGACGGCTCTAGATCATTGTGATATTGGCGTTCCTTCCTCCATGGGTGTGGATCTGGTGACGTCTTGCTCTTTAGATCTGCTCACTTCCTTGATCGCGCCCTTTCTTGCTTGGTCCGTGGAGGCTAGATCTGGGTGTGGATCTAGATCTGGTGAGTTGCAGTCCAGTTTTTTGGATACTCCTGATGGGTGTCTCGTGGTGGCTTACTCTGGGCATGGAGCTAGTATTCTCTTCAGATCTGGGTTTTTGAGCACTTTTTCTGCTTTATTTCTGGGGCTATCTCTTTAGATTTGATACTTGAAGATTTTTTTGTTGTTTGCAGGTTTTGGGTCCTCTATCTCTTCAACCTATGGTGTGCGTGGATGTGTTTACTTAAATATTTCAAAGGGTTTGGCCCTCACCAAGTCATCCCTGCTGGTTTTTCCAGGGCTTGATGCAATGTCAGGGATTTCTCGGTGGTCTTGGTGTCTGGGATCCCCTATGCTCCCTTTGGATCTATGATGCAGAGTGCTTTCTTGGGTTTTCTACTTCTTTATGGTGGGGTCTATTTAAGATATTTTGAGGTCCATCTCATGGGCATGCAGTGATGATTTTTTGTTGCTGGGGTCAACGCTTTGAGGTACGTCTTGGGCGTACGGGTTCTAGTTTTCCTTATCTGTGGCTACAGTCTCTCTTGTGGTCCCTTTGGATTTTGTTCTCGAAGGGGTTTTTTTCCGCTCTGGCCTAGTCCATCCAGGTTCTCTTCAATCTACATTTTCTTTTGTGTTTTGAGTTGTGCTTTCTTGAGGCCTCTTGGCATTTTCTGCCTTCATTTGGGTTTATTCACAACTCCTTTTTTCGTACATCCTTTATGGTTTTTTACTTTGGGCCAATTCTGGCTACTAATTCTTCTCTCAGTTTACCCATGTATTGGGCATGTGCTTTCAGCACCTACAAAATGTAATTTGGTTCTCTACAGATGAATAAAATTATGCTTTTTTACGAGGAAAATATATATATATATATATATATATATATAGAATATATATAGAAGGATGGAATTCTTACATTTAGACTAAAGAAATTCTTGTATGGCTTGAAATAGTCCCACAGGGCATCGTATGAGAAGTTTGACTTGTTTTTCCATAATCTGGATTTTAAATGTTGTGAATTGGAACATAGTATCTATGTATTTCATGTAAATGGTGAAACATTAATTGTTTCATTGTATGTGGATGACTTAGTCATTACTGGAATCAATGTTAATTTAATTTTGGGTTTGAATAAATAGTTAATAGATACATTTGATATGACTGACCTTCGTATGTTGCATTTATTTTTTAGCATCCAAGTCTTACAAATGGATAGTAGTATCTTTATTTCTCATCATAAATCCATATTGAAAATTTTATCGAAGTTTATAATGGAATATGGTTAACTCTATGCTACATCTTATCATTCAGAGTGAAGCTAACCAAGGAGTGTGATTCTTCAAAATTCGTTTCTACACTCTATTGAAAACTTGTTAGTATTCTTATTTATTTAACTTACAATCATTGTCAGTGTGGTTTCTCAATTTAAGAAAAATCTATGAGAAAGTCACCTTGTTGCAAAGATAATTGTTTGTTATATAAAGGGCACTTACCAACTTGCTATAAAGTATTGCACAGACAAAGTGACCTAGTTAGTCAACTACACTAACTTGGATTAGGTTGGATATGGTGACAACATAAATTTTACATAAAGTTTAAATTACAGAAATGCATCAATTCAATAATGAAAATCATATATATATACCATCATATAGAATCATAATTCTATGCACCCACGCGTAGTATCAAATAACATCAAGTAAATCTCAACATGTTCATGATGCATACATAATTATCACAATAAAATTAATAAAACATCATATCAGACAAAAGTATTTCAAGCATAAATCTAATCAAAGTGTTTCCATCAACAAAACCACGACATTCACACATCAAGAACACCCTCAAATAATAAAAGTATCATACAATAATAAGTCTAGTCAAAGGAGGACATTACAGTTTTGGACCCTCTAGAACCTTATTTGAAATTCCATTGGTGACTACCTCTACATGTGTGATTAATGGGAGTTGATATGGCATCCACTTGATACCATGGTGGTTAACATGATAGGTCAACTTGAAAAAGGAATATCTTCCTCATATGAACTCTGATTGAGGTGATCATTACATCGTTGGAAAGCACTCAATGTGTAGTATAGTGTTGAGAGGATACAACTTTTTTAGAAAAAAATTTAACCAAAAAAATTCCATTTGATGCATCAAATAGGGTTCAAAATTTTCTTTACCTCAAATCACCAAAACAAGACCTACCCCTAAAATGAGTCCTATAGCCAAATAGCTCCAATTTTTCCACCCAAAAAGTACCATAACATATGAAAAATTATATATTGATCCATTTCAAAACATACCTCTCCATTTTGGGAGGCATTTATTCTCCAAAATCATTTCTAAATGAGGTGAAGAAATGTTTCATATAGTTTCTCCCTAGAATACCATTTGTCCTTCCTTGTAAGTTGTCCTTTCAACTAAACCTACAAAAGTTCATGCAACCCCTATTTGATTGTTGCAGACTCTTTTGTAAAATTGTATCCTCTTCTGATACTTCCTAAAATTATGGTGTAATTCCTTTATGGTAGGTAATACTTTCCCATCAATTTCCTAGTCTAACATGGAAATTTCATATAGTTTTATATTTTCCAAATTCATTATTAAGTAAATGCACATATATGGGGGTAGAGTGAGTCTATAGGCATTATCACCTACCTTGTCCAACACTTCCAAAGGACCATACCATAGGGACTTGATATTATTTATAGGACCCTATAGCCTTTCTTTGTTTAGATGCAACTAAAATCTATCCTCCACCTTGAATGCCTTCTCAATTCTATGTTGGTCATGATGGGCCTTGTACTTTTATAGTGACATATTCAATGTCTCCTATACTTGTAAATAGATTTTCATGATATTATAAATGAATTTTTCAACCTTAAGTGCTTCTCATGTGGTTTCTTCCCTCTCTCCTACTTGTTTTCCATGTACAACATCTAAGGGAAAAGTTGGAAAATATGCAAAGTAAGTTTCAAAAGGGGACTTTCTAGTAGAAGTGTGCATTGCTCTATTATAAGAGTGTTGAATATAAATCAATTTTTCATCTCGAATCCTTGGATTCTTCTGATTGTAACCCCTTAAAATACAAACCAATTTCATATACACTACTTATGTATATGGATGGATAGTTATATATCTCTTCAACTTGGTATTCATGTTCTCCCAAAGTGTAGTCCAAAAGGCTATGAGAAATATGGTTTCTCTATTTGAAAGGATTCTCCTTGGTATCCCAAAGTGCACTCTACATTTTCAAAGAACATGTTTGTTGAATATTATCCCTTGATAGTATTTTTACAAGGCATGTGAATGCAAATCTTACTAAACCTATCAACTAACACAAATAGATAATAATGTCCCTTCATGGCTCTTGGAAAACCACCAAAAACATCCATGGAGATGCTCTACCATGATCTAGTAGGTATAGGTAATGGATGGGATAAACATTGATTTCTATTGTTTGGATTGGTGGTACATCCAAGTATGCATCCTCTAATAAACCGAACTAGATAATCTTGTATTCCAGGCCAATGCACATACCTATGGAAGTTGGAAATTGTCTTCCCAACACCAAAATTCCTTGAAATTTTGAAGGTGTGAGACTCTCCAATGAGCTGCAATATTTCACCTTTATGAATACAAAGCTTATCCAGCTAATATAGAAACCCATCCTGGAGATTATAATCATCCTTGATATCACCTTATTCTACATGAACGTATCCTTGTAGCTATTGAAATAACTCCTTGAAGTCCTCATCTTCTATGTATGCCTCTTTGTATGTATCATGGGTGAAAGGATATATGTGCATAAAAGTACCCAAAGCAATGATCTTGGATGTGGGTGGCCTTGAAATCATTTTTACCAACTTATTAGTAATCCCCCTGTTATATTTGATGATAAGATGAAATTGTTGTAAACACCCCATCCTCTTGAAATGTTTGGTTTACTGAAGCTTACTTTAGGCCTACAAGTATTACAGTGGCTAGTGATCAGTGTGGATGACGGTATCCATTCCCATTGAATTGTGACTCAATTTTTTTAACAACTTGAAGAAAAGCATATAATTCCTTGGCATGTAGGGTAGTCCATTCCTCCAACATGGAACATTTTAGAATGATATAATAGTTTCTTACCTCCATGCAACAACACCACTCTCATAGAATAACCACTTGCATCCATATCCACTTCAATAGGATTCTACAAATTGGGAAATGAGAGAACTAGTGCTTGACAAATATTTTGTTTCAATTCTTCAAAAGGATTCTATAGATTCTTTCCCTAATGGAAACTCTTCCCATTGGTTATTATGGCATGGAGTGACACAACCACAACTTAAAAGGATTCTCTAAACTTTTGTTAGTATTGTGTTGTCCCTAAAAATATCCTAACTTTGGTGACATCAGTATGAGTTGGCCACTTGATGATGGCATCCGTATTCACTAGATCAATCTTGAGTTCCCCTCCACCAATCACATACCCCAAATACACCAAGAACCACTGGGAAAATTCACATTTCTTAAGGTTTTCCAAAATTTGTTTCTTTTTAGGGTCTCTAACACCTACATAAGATGTGAGATATACTCATTCCTAGATATATAAAAAAATATATCATCTCAGTACACTATTTCAAATGATGCAAGAAAGGGATGCAATACATCATTCATCAAATGCATAAATGTAGCTAGTGCATTACATAAACCAAAAGGCATTACCAACCATTCATATAGAACTTTCCTTATCTTTAAATCAATTCAAGGTGCCTTCTTCTTTAACTTGTAGGTTTTGTGGTATCCCAATTTGAGATCCAACTTGGTGAAGTACTTGGCATGTTGCAACTAATATAGAAATTCATTGATCTTGGGTAGATGGAATTGATCCTTAAGGGTGATCTTTTTTATAGCTTTGTAGTTAATGCACATTCTCAAAGTCCCATCCTTCTTGGTTATTATGATGATAGGTGACCCATAAGGTGAGGTGCTTGGTCAAATTACTCCTTGGTCCAATATTTGTTGCAATTTTTTCTTCATTTCATTTACTTCTAGGATGGATTGTTTGTAAAGTCGAATGTTTGGCAATGGGGATTTAGGCAACAATCGAATCTTGTGATCCACTTCCCATTTAGGTGGTAACCATTTAGGCTCCTAGAACACTCATGTATATGCCTACAAAAGTTCCTAGAAGTGGTGTTTTTCTCTTTAGTACATCCTTCCATAGATTCCTTTACCTTTATTGATTCATTCCCTTATTGATCCTTGTTGATGAAAAGAGACAATGGAACTTATAATCTACTAATGATGATGAATCCATATGCAAAATATCTTTTATATACATTGTGAGAGGTGTTGCATGGAGTGAAAAGGTTTTTGTTGAAGAAGGTATGTCTTTGAGTTTATTTTGACGTGTTTTTGTATAATTTAGTTGGGGAGATGTGTAACATAAGAGAGAGAAGACTCCATGTTGTGTGCTTTCAAGCAAGATTGGCTAGCTACATGGAAGGTACCCTTGTAGATTGCATGAAAAAAGGAAGTGAAGTGACTCTACTTGGTCATGACTCAATTTGGGTCATGTGAGTGATTCATGGCTTAGAAGAACATGAGCAATGCTTGTGGTGATGAAGAAAGATATATAAAGACAATGGTAGAGAAATGATGTGTAATGTAGTGCAGTAAAAGAAGAACGAGGAGATAGAATCATTGATTTGTTGGAACATCAAGTTTTGATGTTTCATCACACGTCTCTTGAAATCAGTTGATTGAGCAATCGAACTACATCTAGAAATAGTCAGTCAGGTGATCGACTGGATATATACAATATTTGATTAATTAGTCGACCAGCTTGTCGATCGGACATTTGTCTAGTAGTCGAAGAGAGTCAATCAGTGGATTGACTAGTCGATAAATTGACTATGAGTTGGACACATGGATGGTTGGGTCGAGCATCCTCGTTGAATCGACTAGACATCATGGATTTGATAGAGCTAACACTAACCATCTATGGCTATATGTGGAAAATATCTTCCCGATTTCAAGGAAGTTGGTTAGATCTTGAAGATATAAATAGAAGACTTGATGGTTCATTAACAACAATGCATGTACAAGATTTGTATGTTAATGTTGAACATGGTTCTCATGTTCAATATGCATTTTGAGGTCCTGGTCACAATGTGTTGTGCTTAAGTTTTATAATGATGACTTTAAACACCACCTTTATCTAGATCATCATGACCTATATATCGCAAGAGATTCATTTTCATATTAGTGGAAGTGACTACCCTCATCAAGTTTGGAAGAAGATGAATTTGTTGCTTGATAGAGTCGATGAAATCCATGTCATATAATTCGAGAAAGAGTTGATCTCTCTTGATCCTCATTATTTTGACATAATAGAGGACTACTTGGCACGTGCGAAGAAACTACAGTTGAATTTGGGAAAATTTGGAAATATTTATCAAAAAAAAGATAGAAAACTCATCGATCTAGTCCTGATGAATTTAAGAACACCATTCGACGTGTTCATTTTGAATTTTCATAACAACTAGTAGGAATGCAAGGAATATGGTAAGGATTACACATTTGAATCTTTATGTGGTCTATTGATCATTGATCAACGCATATTTCTTGATGAAGGAAATATTAGTGGTAAACATCAATCCCACTTGCTCAAGGAAAAGGGAAAGTTGAATCACAAGGAAAGAGGACGGTTTGATACCCCTATACAGAGACCTGGATGCCTTGACCAAAAACCTAAAGGGAATATAGATGCACCGTGTCAAATTTGAAATAATAATACATGTCAGTACTATGGAAAACTGGACATGTCGAGAAGTTATTCTACAAGAAGAGAGATGACTTAGAGGATAAGGTTAAACACCTTGAATGATATGTGTCTTCTATCGCCAACCCGTTGATAATCTCATCTTCCAATTCAGAACTTCTCAAACCTTATTATCTCATTATGTGCAAAACAAATGGATAGTCAACTCTAGGTGCACTCATCATATGGCTAAGGATGCTTCCTAGTTCACCTCCTTAGATGACGCTATAGAGAGGAAGATTTATGTTTCTAATGATTTTTCTCTAGATATTGTTGATCAGGGTGATGTTTCATGTCAGCGTATATCATGTACTGAACCTTGGTGTCAATCTGTTGTTGGTTTCTCTATTAACACAAACATGTAAGATCGTAGAATTTTGTCTAGATTGGTTCTTTGTTTGATATTTGAAGAAAGGTCGGTCAATTATCGTTGGAACAGTTTCTCAACCCAAAGGAAATTTTGTATAAGTTATGTGACATGACTTGACCCAACTATGAACTGACTTCCCTTGTTTCTCACACATACGAATGAATTTGAACTTGGCATGAACAACTCAGACATCTTAATTTTTGTAGTTTGCAGTCATTAGCAACTCAGAATATGGTTTTTGTTTTACCTAAAGTTTTTCCTCATGATGGAGTCTATAAAGGATGTGTTCTTGGAAATAATTATCAAGCACCTTTTGACTCTGGAAAAGCATGGTGAGCACAAAACCTTCTAGATATGGTTCATAGTGATCTCTTCTACATCAATTTACCTTCCTTAATAGGTGAAAGATATATCTTGAATTTCATTAATGATCTCTCTAGTTATACTTGGGTTTATTTTCTTAAGAACAAGAATCTTGTCTTTGAAAAGTTCAAAGAGTTCAAGGCCTTTGCTGAAAAGAAATGTGGTCGACCCATCAATTGCTTGCGATCAGAAAATGATGGTTATTATGTAAATCAACTGTTTGAATAATACTTGGTTTGAAATGGTATTGACTATAAGTGGTTAGTCCCTCATACACATAAAAAAAATGGCGTTGTTGAACGCAAAAATCAAACATTAGTCGAAATGGCTAGATGCCTTTTGCAGGACAAGTATTTTCCTTCTTGCTTCTGGGCTGAATCTATTTATTGTGAAAACTATATTATCAATCCCATCTTGACTCAAGTTGTTCCATTGGTGAATCTTGTTGAATGATGGTGAGGAAGGAAGCCCTCAGTTGGCCACCTCTGTTTGTTTGGATGTATTTCCTGGGATCATATTTCCAATGATTGTAGAAAGAAGTTGGATACAAAAAGTCATGCTTGCATCATGATGGGATACTCTAAAGAGTCTAAATCCTATTGACTATTTGATCCTATCAAATGACAAATCATTATTAGATGAAATGTATGGTTTGATGAGAAGCATTATAGAATCAAGTTGTTGAATGCCTCCTCTAGATTGTTATAGGATGATCACCTTGATGTTGTTTCTGACTATGGTTCTCCTATATTTTTCTAGTCCTTTGACCAGATAGTAGATTTTTTTTTCTGTTATGATTGGACATTTGAAATCTATTTTTGTTGCAACTAGACTGCCAACATTCAAGTCGACTGGTCAGTCAATATCTATTTTGACTGGTTTGCCATCTCCATTGACTGGAATAGTTTCGAATTATGATCAACCTTTTGTAGTGAATATAATTTCACCCTTTTCTTGTCTACCCAAATGGGCTTCCAAATCCATTGAAGTTGTTGGACCTGATGTCGGTGATATTTCTTCAGGTCGAAAAAATCGCAGTCAGAAGAAACAGACCAGTGTTGCATTGATGACTCGTGTACTTGAAACCTCTAATCTTATTACCTACTCAGGCGCCCAAGCAAAACCTGAATGGGAGAATGATATGCAGGAAGATTTGGATTCTTTGTCAAAGAAGGACACTTGGGATTTAGTTCCTCGACCACAAGGGAATAATGTTGTGAAATGTTAATGGGTCTACAAGACCAAATTTATCTATGAAGCTATTTTTTAGCATCATAAAACTCGTTTGGTTGTGAAATGATTTCCTCAACAAGAAGGCATCGACGACACTGAGATATTTTCCCCTATTGCGAAAATGAACTATGTTCAATTAATTATTTCTCTTACTACTTGATTTGGATGGTAGATCCATTAGATGGATGTGAAGAGTTCTTTTATTCATGGAAAACTATCTGAAGAAATTTTCATGGAACAACCTCTTTGTTTTGTGATAGATTCTAACATGGTTTTTCGACATAAGAAGTATCTTTATGGTTTGAAGCAAGCTCCTAGATCTTGGTATGCTAAGATCGATAGTTTCTTTCTTCGACTTGGTTTCAAACATTTTGAATTTGATCATAGCTTATATGTACTCCATACTCATGGAAATACTTTGATTATTGTTGTATATGTTGATGATATTCATTTCATAACTAGAAATAACACTAATCTTATTCTTAGACTGAATAAAAGAATTGTTGACTCCTTTGACATGACAAATCTTGGTATTCTACATTATTTTTTGGGTCTTCAAGTATTACCAATGCATGATGGTTTTTTCATTTCTCAATCTAAATATGTAATAGATCTTTTGACATATTTTAAGATGGAATATTGCAATCCATATGCTACTCCTTTTCAATCTAGAGTAAAGCTGAGAAAAACTTGTCAAACTCTCAAAGTTGATGGTACACTCTATCAACAATTCGTCTGTAGTCTCATTTATCTTACTCACTATTGACCTGGAATTTCCTTTTTTGTTAGTGTGGTTTCTTGGTTTATGCAGGATCCCAGAGAAAGCCACTAGAAAGTAGTCAAACGAATTTTCCATTATCTCAAGGGTACCACTCATTTTGGTATCCGATATTGTCAAAGTTCAAATTCACTAGTCAACTTCTCTGACTTCAACTGTGATGGCAGTAGTGATGACCAAAAGTCCACTTTTGGCTATGTGTTTCACTTTAGCACTGGAATGTTGGTCTAGTCATGAAAGAAATAGAAGGTAGTCTCCTTTTTTACTACAAAAGAAAAATACCATGGTGTCGTTCATGCAGGTACAGAGGCAGTATGGATTCGACAACTTCTAGGTGAACTTGACTTTCATGTTCAGAACTCAACTACCATCTACTATGAAAATCAGAGTGTCATTCAAGATGTTGACAATCCTATTTCTCATAGTAAGATGAAACATTTTGAGCTCCATTCTCACTACTTGAGACAATTGGTTCATGAGAACATTGTCTCTTCTTTCTATTGCATAATAGATGATCATGTAGCTAATATATTCACTAAGTCATTAGTTGAAGCTAGGTTTATCAAGCTCAATACAATGCTTGGGCTTTAAGAAGATGAAATTATGGGGGGTGTCCTGTTGATGTAATTTCACGTCCTGAATCTCCAGATTCGTGTGTTGATGGGGGGTGTTGGAACATCAGTTCTGATGGTTCATCACACTTCTCCTGAAATTAGTCAATCGAGAGATCGACCTACATCTGGAAATAACTGGTCAGGTGATCGACCTGATATCTACATTAGTTAGTCGAGTAGTCGACAAGATTTTCGATTGGACAGTTAGCTAGCATTCAAAGACAATCGATTGGTGGATCGACCAATCGAGAAATTGAATACGAGTTGTATGCATGGAAAATCAGGTCAAGCATCCTTGTCAAGCCGACTAGATAGTGCAGATTTGAAAAATTCAACTCTAACCATCGATGGTTAAATGTGGAAAAGATCTTCCTGATTCTAAGGAAGTTGGTTATATATTGAAGCTAGAAATAGAATACCCATTGGGTCATTAACACCAACTCATGTACAAGAGTTGTATGCTAATGTTGAACATGCTTCTCGTGTTCAATATTCATTGTGATGTCTTGATCACAATGCATTGTGCTTAACTGTTGTAACAATGTATTTAGACACCACCTTTATCTTTGAAAATTATCATCTTCAATTATCTATAGTTATATTTATTTGTTTCATATCAAGTTACACCCAATACCCAACATGATTCCCAATTTTGTGTGATATTGTATTGATTATAGAATTGAAGGTTATATCAATTAAGATGATGAAGAGTACAAAGTTAATGAAAATAGAAATAGTGAAATAATAAATGAAGTTGATCAAAATTTACTTCATAAGCATGAGAGCATGTTTTTATTTGTAACCTGGAGAGTTTGATGCAACAACATCATGGACAATTTGATGATACCCCTTAGAAGAATGAGTGCAGAGTGAGATGATGATGTAGTGGACATGTGGTGGAATGGTGATTATGGTTTGGAAATCATGTGGATGGTCGTGATGACATAGTAGAGGATGATTAATAGATCAATGGCACAAGTTAATGGTGGTTGGATTGACAAATGAGATGTGGAAAAATTCTAAGGGGGGAGATGATGGCACTTATAATAGAGGATTTGTTTGAGTAACCCTATATTTTAGCTAGGGTGATCATGCCTGGGACCTAGCTAGACTAGAAGAGTTGATATTTCTTGGGGCCTAAGAGTATTGGAGGTTTCCTTAACATTTGAGGGGTATATGGAGTTTTACCAAGAGTAAAATTCAAGAAACCCCCATTGCATCTAGGAATATTATGTGGGGAATCAATTGAAAAATATTGATTGTAAAATGAAGAAGTAAGAGATAAAAGGAAGAAAGGAAGGCATGCAAACCGAAAGGAAGAAAAAATGTGGACCGATGGCTTGGTGCCATGTTGCCATGTTGCAAATAGAATAATATAAAAAAGGATGCTCACGAAAGTGAAATATACTATGGAAGAAGGTATTTGGAACAATTACAAAACAAAAGAAGAATTTTTGTGAGCAATTGAAGAATGGGTCATGAAGATGAAAAAATAATCGCCAAAGGCATCACAATCTGAGAAGAGAATAAAGGAATGGGAATAGAGATGAATAACAAGTGCTCGTTAGAGGTGGAGAGAATAAAATAAAAGGGTTTCTATGGCCTACAACTCGACAACCATTGTTGTCTCATAATTTGATGAATAGGCCATTGAGCCAATTGTAATCATTTGTTGCAGAAACGTATAAAGAAAGAGAAGTTGAGCTCATGGAAGGTGGTTTTTCCCTATGGGGTTTCTTCCATGTTGAGTGTATGGTAATTATCTGATTAAGATGTTGAGTAAATAATTCCTATGCAATTGTGCATGTTGGTAGATGAAGTTATGTTTCTCATTGTTTATATGCATTTGGTGTGATCATTTGATGTTGTACAAGATAGTACCATTAAGTTTCATACAGTATTGTGAAGTATGTATTCTA
>SNQJ01S0256227.1:0-12519 GCA_010110895.2 Picea sitchensis | reverse complement strand
AGGTATAAAAAAAAATATTGAGATAAAAATCATTGGGGAGGTTTGGTATTTAGAATGAGAATAGCAGAGTGAGAGTGCACCTAGGTAGAAGGATGAGAATGTATTATTTAGAGAGTTTGGAAGAAGGATAGTGCAACCATATGAGATGAGATGGATTGGACCTGTGATGTAAAAGTGAGAGACAAAGGTATTTATGTATTATGTTTTGTTGGGTCTTAACATTATAAGTAAGAGGTATTGAAAGAGGTGAGTTCACATTTTTTGTCATCTTTATAGAGTTGATAAGTATTGCAATGAGAATCTTATAAAGAATTTCATTTTAGCATTGATATTATGACCAAATAAAAATGGAGAAAAAGGGGTGTAAGGAAGAAAATCTAAGGAGGAGAGGCAATACTTTCCCCAAACATTTGAAGGACTAGGAAAAGAGGAAGAGTATGTAGGAGAGCATGGAACACTAGGAGAGGAAGAAGACAATGGGAGAACTAGGTAATATTGGTTTCTATCAGGTAAGACATGGCTAGAGTTGATAATGGGAAGTCTAAGCTAGCCCAAAACAACTCCCAATAGGAACAATGGACATATTATAAAACATTTCATTGTTTTTCATATTATATGTTCACGAGTAAATTAGAGTAATCAAGGGGATATACATAGCATTCAACAATCTCTTGAAAAATCCCTATGACAAGGGTGACTCCACAATGTTTATTAATGAGAATATGAGTTCTCTCCTATTGTACAAACCCCCAATGATAAGGATAGGGGTGATGAGTGATGGAAAATGAAATTATTTTGGTTATAAATTGTCAAGGATTATAGTGTAAAGTTGGTATTTGATCTAACAGTTATGAGTAAAAAGGAGACTTAGAGAGGGGAATAAATTCCATTCGTCATTATGAGTAATGAGGGATCTTTTTCAATAGAGTTTGTAATAGGGAATATTTTCTGTTGGGGAGAAGTGTCCAAATATCGGTGTACCCTAGGATCATCAAGGGATTTCTCATCTATGTACAAGCATTTGGATGTGAATTATTATTATAAGAATAAGCATTTTGCAGTAGAGTCCTTTGGACCCATATAATACTTGCACTAACATGTGGGATGAGAGGAGGGGTCTATATTGTTGGGATTAGCCTCATGCATTGCTTAATAGGAACTAGGATTTGGACTAGGGATAGTAATAAGGTTAGGATTATGGAAATGAATGAAGTGAGGGATATTTTATAATTTATTTTCCACAATGAGGATATGGATAAATACATTGTATATGGGGGTTCTCTAAAATAGTTATACTTATTTATAAAAAAACCTACAAGTAAACCAAAATTATATTTAAAATATATACAAGTAAACAAAAACACTACATGGAACTTGGCATTATATCAATATCTACATATTCATGAGGATTGTGAACTTTTACTATTATAAAGCCTACTTTTAAAAACATGTCAAAACCCTTACCTTTTCATTGTTCTTTCGCCAGATCCATTATCCCATACAACTTGATAAGAGTTGTCCACAAGATGCATTTTCATCACCAAGACCTGCATGAATCATAAAAGATAACTTTTTTATAAGAGGAATTAATTAATAAGGAAATACGCATGCATTTAGTTCTGTAAAATACTCTAGAAAAAAATTAAGTTGTCACATACTTTAATGAGCTTCTCCTTGTTTCGAGAATAGGTTATTCTCTACTAAACAGGGC
Organism: Picea sitchensis; assembly: GCA_010110895.2. Classification (NCBI taxonomy): domain Eukaryota; kingdom Viridiplantae; phylum Streptophyta; class Pinopsida; order Pinales; family Pinaceae; genus Picea; species Picea sitchensis. The sequence goes on along the minus strand of SNQJ01S0256227.1, from coordinate 10,808 downwards.
CAACCATGTGAAGGTGGAAGCTCATATGGCCCCTCCCCTCCCTCACATCACTCTCAATTCCCCATACCCAACAAATGATTTTCTTTATATAGAAAACACATAGACATTAAAGCATAACTTGGATAGCCATCAAAACATATGAACATATAAACATCGATAAAGATCCAAAAATAGGTCATGAATTTATACATCTAATTTTTCTTTGATTTATATTTCTTTACATTCATAAAACCGACAATCGGGATATCATCATCATCCAAGGACATTGTATTTTGTGTGCCCTGTCCTTCTATTGTTTGTGTGCACTCATGTACCATACTTCTGGTACGTCGCTGAGAAGGGTTAGTTGGCATCTGTTTAGGGTATTGACCTAGAACAACGAAAATGATCAGAAATATAATTGAAATAACTAATTCATTGTTTTGATTAAAATTACACTATTTCTCTTTACATGTCTCTTTAGCTGGGATAGTTCATGCATTAATTTCCTGTCCACTTTGTTTCTCTCGCATTTCACCCTCCTAAGCTACATTCTCTTCAATGTTGAGAAGATAGTATATAAGTATAAGTCAGGAAATAAATATATACAATTACAAAAAATATTTCTAATTTTGAAGCATACATACCGAAATGGGTACTCTGCTCTACATTATCACTGGACATGTGGACCCTTGTATGATGCAGTGTTTGCTGAATACCGCTTGAGTCACTACTGTGGTAGCATTGTTTCTTGAAAAAAACCATAAATACTTAGTTAAGGGTGATATAATAAAATATGAATAGACTGTACAAGCATGCTACTGCAATTTCCTTATTCATTTGGTTTACCTGCATGGTTGGGGAGATAGGAGTCTGGCCCAAGATTTTTCTATATTCAATCACACTTTTAAAACCATGCTTGTAACCAAGCTTTAGGTCCTCCTTGGTGGAAACAATGTCGAACGTATTTAACTGCAATGCATAACACCATTAAAAATACCAATAACAAAAACATATATTTGTTTGCTACCGTTAAATAAACATTAACCACAATTAATCATTTAAATCTTACTATTCAGGCTTTGAGTTTTCCGTAGCCACCCTGGCCTAGTTATGTTGGCCATGTTTTTCCACTCTGACCTTTGTTTCTTTGGATGTGTCTGGTAGCCTACATATGGAATTTTTGAAAAAAAATAGATATCAGAATTGCTACTTAAAACGTGAAAGAAAAAGATAAATGCTCATATTTCACTGATAATATGACATTTTTTGTACCTTGGTTGACCAGCTTGTGGTTGTCGCCCTTGTCTTTTAAACAAGTTCTCCTTTGCATCCTCTATTAGTGCCTTCCACTCTTTCTCAGGAACCATGGGAGGGTGCTTGTGTTTGAGTTCTATTTGCAATTTATCCCTATACTGGGCCCTAGTGTATTTTAATTTCTCACTGACCAACATTGTAACCACTTTCTTGTTGAAAGTGTTTCCAAACAAGTTTACCATGTGATATATTAAATCATCTTTCTTTTTTCTATCTTGGTCATTCCACCATGTATGAATGGTGGGACCAAGCAACTCCAATTCTTTGTCATGTAAGTTTCTATAGAAAACATTGTTTCCTGCAGTAATGTGTTATCCATTAATCAATTAATAATATCAACAAATGTCCATTTCAATTTCATGAAAAAAATGAATCAATTAATGGGACAATTACATGCAATCTTCTAAATATTTATCGAACACATGCGTCTTCCACCAGAAAGGTGACATCTAGTGATCTGGTGCTTTTAATTCATTTTTCTTCATGCAGAATAGGATCATGTGCACCTACAGTATGTTCCTCTCCGGAGTCATCATGTGGAGTCCCATGATACGGCTCATCATGCTCCGACATGTCATGCCGGTCAAAATCGCCCAGCTCATCAAAGGATTCTAGGGGAACCTCAGGAGGCTAAAAAATCCTCACTTGCGCTTTGCTATGTCGACCTTTTTTTTTCATTGGACCCTCACTACTACATATAGAAGTTGCAGGATCGACAACTTCCCCACGCACGAGGTTTAAAAACTCCTACAAACAGAAATTTTTTCTTTATCAGATCATATACAAAATATAAAACTAAAAAACAGATATGAAATTGTCATATCTAATAAAAATATGTAAAGATGCCACTTACCCAAAAATTAGTTATTGTAGTTTGTAGCTCTACAATTCTTTCCCTGTCCTCTTGTGTCAGGGGTCTTTTGCTAATCAAACCTAGATATTTCATGTTAGCCTTCTTCAAGGCCTTCGTTATAGTTGTCATCGGGTTTGTCGAATAATAGATTTCGTCCTTATAAATATCCTCTGTAGGAGCTTGGACAGACGTTGACACAATAAATCAATCAACAAAAGTTATAAAATTAACCTCTAACATTAAAAAAATGAAATATTGTAGTAATATAAAAAAAACAATAAAAAAAATTCAGAAATTTAGTTGTTGTAGTCATAAGTTGTTACTGTATTTAACATTTACCTAGTGAGGCACTGCGGGTGAATTTCCACGGTCACCCTGGACAGATGTAGTAGGTGAAATTCAGACATGATCACCCTGGACAGAAGTTGACACAATAAATCAATTAAAAAAAGTTATGAAATTCACCTGTAACATTTAAAAATTGAAATATTGGAGTAATATCAGAAAAAAAAAATAATAGTCATATCAAAAATTTAGTTGTTGTAGTCATAAGTTGTTAATGTATTTAACATTTACCCAGTGAGGCACTGTGGGTTCCTTTCCACGGTCACCCTGGAGATATGTAGCGGGTGAAACTCGGACACGGTCACCCTGGATAGAGGTTGACACAATAAATCAATCAACAAAAGTTATGAAATTCACCTGTAACATTTAAAAATGAAATATTGGAGTAATATCAGAAAAAAAAATAATGAAATTTCATAAATTTAGTTGTTGTAGTCATAAGTTGTTACTGTATTTAACATTTACCTGCTGAGGCACAGTGGGTGTCTTTCCACGGTCACCCTGGAGAGTTGTAGTAGGTAATTTTTTACCATGGTCACCTTCGACAGATGTTGGAACAATAAATCAATCAATAAAAGTTATGAAATTCACCTGTAACATTAAGAAAATGAAATATTGCAGTAATAACAGAAAAAAAATAATGAAATTTATGAAATTTAGTTGTTGTAGTCATAAGTTTTTAGTGTATTTAACATTTACCTACTGAGGCGAAGTGGGTGCCTTTCCACGGTCACCCTGGAGAGATGTAGCAGGTCATTTCCTACCACGGTCACCATGGAAAGATGTTGGCACAATAAATCAATCAATAAAAGTTATGGGATTGACTTGTAACATTAAGAAAATGAAATATTGCAGTAATAACAGAAAAAAAAAAAATGAAATTTCTGAAATTTAGTTGTTGTAGTCGTAAGTTTTTAGTGTATTTAACATTTACCTGTTGAGGTGAAGTGGGTTCCTTTCCATGGTCACCCTCTCCATCTATTCAATTTAAGTTGTAATCGATCGACAACTCTTCACCTGGAACTATTGTTTTTGTTGCACATACAAATATACGATTTCCTTCGCATGCCTCAAATATGCAATTCGGTTTCTTAGTTGTTGCCACTAGTCGTGTACTATTTATAAAGACCACAATGTTTCTAGTAGCTTTTGGCCTTCCATCAATATACATAGTTTCCCCTTGATTTTGATTGTTATCTAGTAGTTGTATATAATTTGCGGCAACTATGTATCTGCATTGCATATATCGAGCCAACATCAACTAGTGATTGTAATTTTATAATGGTCTGACATACTCCATCAATTCATTTACAGTGCCATAACAGACCTTTATGCTATCCATGGGAAATAACCCCAATCCATGTAAGGATGAAGGAGAAATGCGATACATCCTCCCACCGATGAAGAAATCTGTATCGACTTCAGGTAGCTCCTTAGGTGCCCATCGTTACACTAAATTTTTATACCTCAAGGGCAACTCAATGTCACCAATTCTTTGAGCATCATAATTACATGAGCCTCCATTGGAAGTAAAAAATTGCATGCAAGTACAAAATCGTTTCCTTACGTTTTCCAACCTAGTTGATCTAGAACCGGTAGATCTAGTACAACACGTCTCACTTTCAACCTCTCTTACTATATCTTGATCATCACTTGAGGAAGATAGATCTGATAGATCCCTATTTGGTGGTACCTACACTCGTTAAAACAAGAAGATAAGTTATCTTGCCAATATACGTTTTTGGTACCAACACAGTTGCATATAGTTTCATTTAGTTGTATAAATTTGAAATTGCCACACCTATCCATCATATAGTTGCATAAAGTTGAAATTTCCACACCTAGTTGCATATAGTTTGTAAAGTACCTCCTCATTATGTCTCGAAGTCAACCTCTTCAACAAGTGCAATAACTTTTTTTGTGTGTGCGTGTGTGCAAGGGTAATAAATACATTATACTCTGCGCAACAATGTGACGAAAAACATGTCGCATGAAACGATGAAAACAACATAATGACCTAAGACGCACATCAAGCATGAGGAAGCAATGAGAGACAACCAACTGACGAGAATAACAAGACTAACTACCTGCATGTCCTACCCTGCAATGGTTAGGACCTCCAAGACACATAAGCAACGCTCAAGCCCTGGTTCCCATCGATTTTAACCATTTAAGGTATCAGGGCTGGCGACTTTTCTGAGGAACAAGGAGGTATCTAATTCCCTCATCCAATCCTATTATAACCATCAATCCCAGAAATTCAACATCAATAATTTAGAATAAATCGCTTGCTCAAGAATCGAACAAGTCAATACAGTAAGATCTAAATATCTAGAATGCCATCCTGGTATGAAAAACCAAATTAGGAAGATCAATGAACTTCAATTGAAACATAGGCATCATAATTAGAAATTGTAACCCATAGTCAATTCTCATATAACAAGGACAATTTTGCAACCTATAATTCAAATCCTTTATCACTAGGGCTATAGTTTTTCCATTATTATGCAAAGTAAGTAATCCTACCTATGATATAATAAATTTATTTCTATTGCATCGAAAAATATAATCAATTAATTAAACTTACCAACTATACCTCAAGTTCCTATAATTCTAATTAACATGAACCATGACTAGAGATTTGCACTTATCTCCATACGTTTAATATATGCACTAATTATAATGATGAAAGACTCAATTATTATAATTTATTCTTCTCACTGTTTATATGATAAACTAAATGAACATTATTAGCCTTTTTTGGAAGGTCCTATTATATTTCGTTCCTTACAAGCTTATGATATCCCAACTTTAATATATGTAGTGATAAGTGAAGATGATCCTCTTAAACAATTATTTTCACAATTTCCTCATCCTATAATAATAATAATAATTTATTATTATTAATAAAAGAACTTATTTGCTATAATATAACAATTATTATAAATTGGTACCATTTCCTAAACATAAGAGGATGTCTAACCAGTTTCTATATTAATCATACACTTCATCCACTTGAAAAATAAGGTCTACTCTATGATAGTTCTTGTACATTGTTGGTTCACCACTTAACATAATAGATTGATAATAGTTTAAAAAAAATAGAAGAAAGTATTGTTTAAATGAAAAGAAGAATGAGACAATATTAATTAATTAAAAAGAAAACAAACTTACCAACTGGTGCAAGCAATCAATACCTTAGTTGTTCATCCATACTAAAAATCAAATCTATAGGTGGTAAATTCAATTGTTGCCTAAATTATAAGGATGCGGTGGTCAGAGAATCACCATTTTCATGCCAGGTTTAAGTGATTAATTTATCCCCACTGCAATCTCGATTACTCCCAAAAATTTATTATAGTTTGTTCCCTTAATAAAGTGTAAACTAAATAAGGGGAAGTTTGTTGTTACCCAACAATATGGTGGCTGTAAAAAGAGATGACAACGGGCATGCTAAGGCAGTCTACGTAAAATGCCCATAGAGATAAGTGTTGACCACAGGATTAATTGTTGACAGAGAAATAGAACTGGCGAATTTCCAGGTCTCGTTGCCAAATAAGAAAAGGAAATGAAGGTATCAGTTGGCATAGGAAACTAAGGTCTGTGGGTGCATGCCAAGAATTCAATGGCAAAAATCAACTGACAACAGTCAGAACCCAAGGATCAATCAAATTTTACCCTGACCGTGTCCCAGAGAATCCTTTCTCAGTTGTACCTAATGCGACTTGCAGAGGTGAAAGCACCAACATCTGATCCTACAGTTCACCGAGGGAGGGTGTAAACAACATTCTCAAAAATGTGACTTTACTCTTTTTGCAGAGGCAAGAAAAACTTAAGAATTTACCACAGTTTGCAAGGGAAAAAATCGTACGAAACTCACACAGGTCGCAGAGGCACAATGATGCAAAATCGATACAGTTGCTAGGGCATAAGGAGAAGAGTTCTAAATGGGTTTGATTCATGCTATGAATAGAGTTACAAGATAATCATAGAATGTCGCAAGCTTCATTGTAGATCGTACTGTGCGCCTTCTCCAACCGATGCGTCCATTAGAAAAGGGAACACTGCAAAGAGTTAGAAAGTTTTAAGGATGAAAATGGTGTAAGAAGTTTTTACAAAAACATAAACAAGTTCCCTCAATCCTGGAAATGTGTCCAACCACACCTTGCACAGGATTGTCCAGACAAGGCATGGCTTCTAGAAACCCAACCAATACTAACATAAAATGCATTTAGTCAAAAGGGAGTGAGGACTGCACATAAATAAGATTATTAATTCTTTTGCTCAAATTGCAAACTTCTAATCTACGTTTCGCAACATTGTTCGCCTAGGTTTTACCGAAGCCTTAGGCAACGAAACCACCTGATCCATATACCTGCATGGTTATGCTAGTACCGACTACTACTTCTAGTGTTCACTTTCTATCAAAAAAATTCAGACCTATAATTTCAGACTTAATTTTCAGACATAAAAATTTAGTTGAAGGGGTTTAGACATACCATTCCAGGATTGAATCAGTCATAAAATTTAGTCTTAAAATTATAGACATAATATTCCAGGAATTGAAACAGACATATAAATTCAGTCCCAAAAATCAAGCATTCAAGAGGCAAATGTAGTCATATATGCCTGGATTGTTATGCTGGTAAGTGAATACTACTATCGTGTTCGCTCAACTCATTTATTCAGATATATAAATTCAGAGTTAGAAATTTAAACATAAAATTTCAGAAATATATTCAAACATAAAAATTCAGTCTTAAAATTTAGACGTATAATTTCAGTCATAAAAATTTTCAGACACAAAAATTTCAGGAAATTGTTCGGACATATAAATTTAGTCAATCGAGCAGGTTAGAGGGACGGATTTCCTACACAATTAAACCAATTACAACCACAAATAATACACCTACATATCCTAATCATGCATCCTACACATTCTATCATTCAACCGAAAGGTGTATCGTTACCTATTCTCTTGCTCCAAGTGTCGTCTGCGCGCTCTCTGCAAATCATGTTCGCCGACCATCAAGACTACACTAGTACCTCCCAGCCAACGCTAGGGGTACCCTGCTTCCCCCTTATCCCCCCGAGACACAAAGGGGCCACACACTATCTAGATGGTACGTCTAGCTCCCATCTCGCCTCGCAAGGCCGAGCTACCACTCCTCTCCGAGCTGGGAAATCCCAACTCCCACAATTAAATCAGTCAAGTCACTAATCTGGTAGCGTAACGTTATGCTAACAGTCGATCCTCTTCTTCCTTCTCCTCCCTCTCTTTTATAGAGTTTTAGAACTTCCATTCTTTCCCTAAATCTCATTTAATTTAATTTTTAATAAAAATCTTCTAAAAATTCTCCTTCGTACAAGTGTCATCCATCCCCCACTTTCCTCCAATAATTGTTTTTTTTAATTTATTAATTTTCTCATTTCCCTCACCCACCTAGGATTACTCCTAAAATCACTTCTAGGTGTCCCTAGATTCCCTTATAGGTTGTAAAAGATTTCCCTAAAATGAAATTGCCAAATCAGTTTAAAATTAGAAGGTTCTTAAATTGCAGATTCTTTACTAAGTTGGTTTCCCTCTTTTTACCATGAGTTCCCCTTTTTCCCTCTTTAGGTTACCTCCCTTTCTTACTTTCCTAAATTTTTATATTTCCCTCTTTCCCCCTTTTAATGAGCTAGAAATGACAGTTGTTCTAGGTAACCTCTTTTTACTTTTACTATTAATTTAATACCTCCTTAAATTATCAAAAATTTAAGATAAATTAATTGCCTCCTTACATTTTATATCTATAGGTTTTTATTTAATTTCTTACTCTACTCATGTTACTAAAATTTTTATGCAGGCCAAAATTATTACTTAAGTGGTTTTAAATTTTATTATTTTATTATTTTATTTTTTATATAAATGATTTTTTTTTTAAAGGTAGACAAAATTTTACTCCTAGCGGAATTTTAGACTTAGAACATAGATTCTGAACTGGGCGACATTTAATTAGAGAAGTTGTTTAAAAATTTCTTAACGTGTTAATTGTCTTAGTTCCATCTAGGTTCATACCTCCATCATCATCAACGCGTCGTGCCCTTCAGGATGCACTACATGCTCCAAGGGTGCCACTCGCCTCTTCTGTCTACTTTGCACGATGTGCCCTTCAGGATGCACCACGTGCTCCAAGGGTGCCACTCGCCTTTGTTTCTTTTGCGTGACGCGCCCTTCAGGACACACCACATGCTCCAAGGGTGCCACTCGCCTCTTGACTGATTGGTAGAAATCAATAACCCCTGGAGTCAACACTCCACTAGGTGAACTTGTGGGAGACTAAGGGCTTCTAAGGAAGAAGGCCCCCGTCTTATTGCATGCCCCTTAGAATCATCATGAGAGACTGTCGCAGTCTTCCCTCACGGCATCGTGGGTCCTCTCGAACTAGGTAATCGTTAACCTATAGTTCAAGCCACAGCGAGAGTGCTAGTAGGCTGTGGCAGGGTTGTTGTCCACACCTATCCCTCAACCTCTCTGGTAGTCATGTGTGACCCCTTTACTCCATATATGAGTCTGTTCAACAAGCCATCGTCCACCTGCATCATCAACAAATCATGTCAGAACATATCCACATCATATCATCTAATCAAATGTACCAACATCACAGTAAAACAATCAAACCCCAATGACACACTCCCTGACTCAATCCGGAGTCCAAGGGGTTCCATCGATGCCTCTTCATCCTCAAGGTCCAAAACCCTTCACACTTAGTAAAACCGAGTCAATAGCACTTGTCTATGTCAATGCAGTAAAACAACATGTCATCTACCCATGATGCATCATAATCAAGGTCAAATGTATTAATATCATAATAATCCGGATCACTTGCGAGCAAGTGTCCTCGAAGAATAAGTTCGCTTAGTGTGCCAGAGCGGGATGTTACATAGTTGCAATATAGTTGCATAAGTTGCATATAGTTTCATAACTTGCAATATAGTTGCATAAGTTGCAATTAAGTTGTGTAAAGTTGCATAAGTTCCATAAAGTTGCTTAAGTTGCATGTTGCATAGTTGCATATAGTTGCATATGAAATTGTTACATATATAGGAGACAAAGGCTACAATTATAATGAAAGGGTGCAATGAAGGGTTCTAGATGACATATGAATATATCACTAGAAAGGTAATAATTTAATATCTATGGATTAACAATGAGTTGTATACATAACATGGGGATTTGTATGAGGATTTCTCTAGGGCTTAACAGGTTGTATTCTTGAGAGTACCATGAATTTTTTATTTCCTCACCTCATTGATCTTGATCCCTTATATTGGTGAAACAACTATGAAGGTGGTTGCATTGGTTGGGTGGATATTTGACCCTTGTTTTATCTCCCCGACTAATTATGGAATCCTAACTCATGGGATCTTGTTGAATATTGGTTTGTGAGATATTCATGAAGATTGGTTTGTGGGATCTTGTTGCAAATTTATTTGTCGGATTTGAAGTGTAGCTTCTTCAAAACTGGAATTTGTGAGATAAAGGTTACATGTATCTTGTATTTGAATATTTCATTGTGCATTTTTCATTATTTCAATTTCTAGAATTTCGGTATTTAATTATTCCTTCTTGGCTAGTTGCATGTTATTTATGGGCCTTTAGAATGACCTTATCTAACACACTTTTTATCTTATATGAACATGAATTAATTATTCTAGAGTTGAAATTATTTGATGTAGATGTTTTTAAACAATTCTTTTTATCTTTCTAAGGTCACACCCTGATGGGTTGTTTCAACCCTTCCTACAGATTAGATAAATTCCCATCGAGGATATGTTGGAGAAGGTTTATCCAACCATTCTCTGATTGAGAGGATGTTGGAGAAGGATTATCCAACCCTGATCCAGGTGGATATTGGTGGCCACCTACCTATTCCACTTTTACCCCCACCATTGCTTCTTTCATTTTTTCAGTTTCTGCACAGTTTACTATTTTTAGGAGTTTTTTGGGTCCTGAACTTCCGGAGCCGTTTTGAGGCCTTAAGCGACATTTTTTGGGAAAACGGAGAGCAACATGAATCATTGATCATTGTTTCTCACCCAAAAGTTGTACTCCTCGGATAGATATTTCTAACGAGATATAAAATGCGTCAAACAGAGATCTTATGCCAAAGTTACGTCCTCGGGAAGTTGATGTACCAACTTACCCAAACGGGGCCCATAGTCTTGTCGTTTCATCTCCTAGGGTTAGGTCTTTGGATGTTTAGGGTTTTCCATTGTTTCTCAATAATAATAGGCCTTCGAGCCTCATTGTAACATAGTTCAGAGGCCA
>SNQJ01S0256223.1:0-12519 GCA_010110895.2 Picea sitchensis | reverse complement strand
GACGCTGATCTACTTGATCACAGGACTGAGCATGTAGGGACCTAAACCTCAGTAGTTCTACCCAAGGAAGGCGTTAGATCGCTCCCTGGCACAATGCATAAAGGAGGAATACGATGAAGTTGAGAAGGGAAAGTGAGGCTACAAGGTAGCCTCTATCCAGGATGGCGTAGTGCGCCTTCCTTGCCAACTTATATATGGAAAGCTTGTAAGAAAGAACCACCCCATGCAGGTCACCGGGTTTGTGGTGGACCTTGTAGGAAAATGCGTGGAGGGGATGCAGATGAACTGGGAGAGTTACCTCATCAACTAGCTTGAGAAATACCGTCGCGAAGCATAGGATCAAGGATACGAGTTCCACTTTAGCTGACTACTCGTGCTGATTGCATTTTTTGCTTGGCAAATGCCGAAAGGAGCTACCTTCCTAGAGATTGAACCGTCAGAGCCATTAGCCGCGAGGTTCTCAAACTTATGGTATACAAATGATATGTTGAAGCAATGGAAATCGAACAAAGTGTTTCACGCCTACTATCAACAACTGAAGGTTTCAATTGAGTCATTCCCATGGATGACACCATGCATTTTACATTAGTACAGATTGATCGCTAAGTTTCATGCAGATCAAAATTTCATATATATTACTGCGCGCAGGGATAAGAGAAAGGAAAAATTACAATCCTATTACAAGCTGCCCGACGAAGACATGGAACAAATCACCAAGGAATGGCTGACGGAGTTCCTTGTACTAGTTGCAGACACATAACTCTCTGAAATTGACATTATAGGAAGCCCCTTAGTCACCCGAGCCGAGCATGTCAAATAGACCAACATGAAGAAGAAGAAGAAAAAGGAGGAAGTCCAAGACATAGAAATTGATGAGGTAGACAATGGCTCAGAAGGAAATGGATTTGGCTCTTCGAGAGGAGGAGACTAAGTAAACGGAGAAGGAGGATGGGATGAAGGAGAAAAACAAGGAGAAGGAGAAACTACACTACCGAAGGATCCCCCTACCAAGACAGATACACCGAAGAAGACAAAGGTTTCTATGCAGAAACCCTCCACAAGAAATAAGACCTGCGCTAGTAAGCCCCAACTAGAGGCTATGCTCATGGAGGATGACATTAGTCTAGTCTGTAGAGCGATGGAGGATGTGTCCAAGGACCTATTACAGAGATATGGAGAAAATTAGGAGGAGATGTATGAAAGAGTCGAGAAGGAACTAAAGGAGATGCATCAAGCCATTCACTCAGTCCATGCAGTATCTTTTTCACCCTCTTCGTCATAGATTACAGAGTTGGGGGATGAGCCAACCCAACTTCAAATACTTGCAGATGCAACAGAGGCTCGACTTCAGCAAGTCCAAGAAGAGAAGGAGAAGGCTACAGAAGCCTTGAAATAAGAAAAAGAGGAGATCTTGGAGAAACTATGAGTTGCGCGGTACTGTGTGACTGCTTATGAAAATGAGAAGGATGATTTTTGGGTAATTATCGAGGAGGACAAAGAAAAGATACCAAGGNAGAAGGCTACAGAAGCCTTGAAATAAGAAAAAGAGGAGATCTTGGAGAAACTATGAGTTGCGCGGTACTGTGTGACTGCTTATGAAAATGAGAAGGATGATTTTTGGGTAATTATCGAGGAGGACAAAGAAAAGATACCAAGGGAAAAAGACCATCTACCCATAGACTAGACTGCAGTCAAAGAAGTGGTGGGCATAGCACTTATCTATGTGCCAAGCTTGTCAGTGGAGGAACATGAAGCAGTCGAGGTTCAAGTGATGAATATCACTGAGGCCATCCAAGAACTTCAAGAAAGGGTAACGAAGTTGGATATCTAAGTAGTACCAACCACTCCACAGGAAGTGTGCAACTAGAGGGAGGAAGCTTCTACGAGAGTAGTCGAAAGGATCATAGCCCTTGCCTTAGAATGAAAAAAACTGAGCAATAGAAGCGCGCATACCTACGAATGCCTCACGTAAGACCCAAATCTTAGGAAGTTGGAAGTGAAACTATAGGAGGCGCACCAACAGTAACTGATCGTTCAAGCGCAGATGAAGTCACTCACTGCAGTCGAGAGAATGAAGAGATCACAAGAATAACATGCGGCCCAACAAAATATTACTGGCATCCAGGGCAGAGTGATGGAAGTCACACAGAGGCTACAACCGGTGCAGGAGGAAGCCTGCGCAGTGTTTGAAGAGATCGAAGTACAAGGTTCACAACTTGACCAAGTGGTTGCGACAGTGGAACAATGTCTAGAAGGGCCTGTTACAAAGAAAGTGATATAGGAATTCGCTGAGAAGGAAGCTCAAGCAAAGCAACAAGTCGAGGCAGCTTGAGATAATATCAAGGCCTTCAAAGCAGTGTTGTTGATATCTGAGTGACTCAGGATGAGTCACATGTGAGTGCTGGCGGCATGTTGGCCCTCGACCAAGTTTTGAGGAAACATTGGTCTGGTTTGACCACTTTTTGGACTTCGACGTAGTGATCGAGGAAGGAGCACCTAGGCGGAGCTGAGATCGTGGATATCACTTGTTTTGTGGGCTTTGTGGACCCAACATGGGGTCCTTAGGGTTTTGTAATGGGTTATGGGATTTCGGGCCATGGTTTTACCCACGAAAAGAACATAGCATCAATCACACACTGCAAAAGGTATACGTGGTTCATCCTCTCTCTAAGGCTATGCCCACACAACTGTTCTTTATAATATATTAAGATGAAGCATATAGTTCTTCTCTGCACTCTCAGCTAGCAGATCTTCTCTCTTCTCCTCGCTATCTCTCCCCTCCCTGTGCACTCAGCTGCAGGGTTGATCTTCTCACCCAGCTAAAGATATTACAATATAGAAGGCTCTCGTACTCAACACTTCTCTCTCACTCAATATTACTTACTCGATCACACAATGACAAATACAACAACACAAATCATAACACCAACCCATCCCAGGTCCTTTATACCTTTATTTATACATTACAATAGCTCACCGACATCCTTAGGTCAAAACCTAGCTGTCAAAAACCCTAGATACCAAAACCCTAGGTGTATAAAACCCTAGGTCAACTTGACCCACGTTTTCAAGGCTTCACTAGCCTGTCTTTCCTTCCTTCTCACGTGGTGCTCCAAAGCATCCAATGGTGGATTTTTTCTCTTTTTAAGCTTTCCATGATCCTTCTTTTTTGCTGATCATTCATCCTCGATCTCCTTGTCCAACGACTTGCCTTTTCTTACTTTGCTCTGTCTTTTCTTCTCTTTTTCTCACTTTGACCCAACAACAATCACTGTGTCTTCTGTGCAGTTCACATTTTTGATTTTCTTCCTTTCTCTTCGCTAACTTTCATAACCAAGGGACAACATGCCCCCAAAACTCAGCTATGACTTGTCCCATGGCACTCTAGAGCTGATCATTCTGTTTTACTTCGACTTCAGATTGCGCAGCGCAACCTTTTCTTTCTACTCTATGCCTCCTCTCCTTCCTTGTGCAAACTGTCTTTTCTATGTCTGGTACCCATTTTCAACTGCACCTGGTACCTAGACCCTTTTCCTCATGCTTTTATTGAGAGTTGTGAGGAATTTGGTTGTCATAATACAACTTCAACTGACTCCCATTCACTAATCCTTCCTTCCATTCTCCATTCAAAGTCTTCAACTGCGCATATCATCCTTCTGTAACATAGGTGACCTCATAAGGCCCGAGCCAATGCGTTCTGAACTTTCCTGGGTGCTTCATGAATTTACTATCATATACCAATACCATTTCACCTTGCTTAAATGACTTCTTATTAATGTGTCTGTCATGGTAGGCCTTCTCTCTTTCCTTCTCTACCTGCTGATTGAATCCTGCAATAAATTTGTCTTCTTCTAGTTCGAAAAATTGTGAAATCCTTTCTCGAACAGCGCCAGTGTCATTCCATATATGTAAATGCAACAATTATTAATCTTGGAATCAATTATTCCATGGGGACAATGGATTCAAGGCCATACACCAATTTAAAAGGGGTTTGGATTGTTAGCTTCTTACAAGTGGTTCTATAGGCCCACAGTACCACTAGTACTCTTAAATCCTAGTCATCTCTATTAACACTGCAAATCTTTGTCGACGCTATTTCCAAGATCTTGTTGAATGCTTCCACTGTCCCATTTTCTTGTGGATGGTAAGGTGTGATATTCTGATGGTGGACTGCAAATTCCTCAGTCAGGGCTTCAACTGTTTTATTTATGAAATGTGTGCCTTGATCACTCATAAGGATCTTTGGGCATCCAAACCTAGTTATGACGTCATCAAATATGAATCGCGTAGCTGTAGTTTCACTACATTCCTTAACTGCTATTTCCTCGGCCCATCTGGTCAAATATTCTGTCGTAGTAATGATGTACCTTGCTCCTGTTTGCTTGCTTGGTGGGTTTATAGGTCCCACAAAGTCAATGGACCATTTCTCAAATGATTGTAGGGTCAGTTGTGGTTCTAAGGGTATTTCATCTCTTCTGGACGGTTTCCCAACTCTTTGGCATACATCGCAGGCTCTGTAATAGTATTTATCATTTGTGTGTAAGGTTGGCCACCAAAGGCCATCTCTAAGAACCTTCTGCGCAGTGGCTTTCCCTGCGTAGTTTCCTCCTACAATGCCTCCGTGAGATTCAATGAGGATCAATGGTCGCTCTGCCTCCATAACAAACCTTCACAATATCTCATCAGGTCCCATTTTGTATAGTTTTCCAGCTATAAGTGAAAAGTCAGCAGTGTGCACTACTAGTTGTTTCTTTTGGGAAATTGTATACTCACTAGGTGCCATTCCTGTTGACAGGAACTAGACTATATCTGCGAAGTGGTCATCAATATTTCTAATGGCCAGTAACTGTGCATCCGACAATGTATCCTCCAAACTAGTGGGTGCTTCTCCATGTTCCAACCTCAACAAGTGGTCAGGACCTTTGTTCATTCTCCCTGCCTTAACTACGATCTCAAAATCATACTCCTAGAATAGCAGAAGACATCTGCAGATTCTCCCCCCCAAAACTAGCTTGTTGACTAGGTATTTTAGCATGGAGTGATCAATAAACATTTTAAAGTGTCCTCCCAACAAGTAGTGGTGAAATTTCTGCAGTGCATACACCATGGCTAACCCTTCTCTTTCAGTGGTGGTGTAATTGATATCAGCTGTGGATAGTTTCCTGCTAGAAAAAGCTAACAGATGGTCAATATCTCCTTCTCCAGGTTGTGCTAACATTTCTCCTAGGGAAATAGAAGACGCATTGACATGCACATGAAAATCCTTCCTCCAATCTAGGAAAACCAGAATAGGCATAGTAACCATTTTTTGTTTCAGTGTGTCAAAGCTCTACTGGCACTCCCCTGTCCAGTGAAATTGACAGTCTTTCTTCAAAATATTCTCCATGGGTGCTGTAATCTGGGAATATCCTTTAATGAACTTCATGTAAAATCTAGTATGTCCCAGCACAGTGCACAACTGTTTGAATGAAGTAGGAGGGGGTAGATCAAATATAATGGAAATTTTAGATGGATCAGCTAGTAATCCCTGCTTGCATACAATATGACCTAATAACACTCCAAATGGTGAGAAGAAGATGCACTTCTTCATATTCAAGGAAATTTGACACTGCCTTCATTTGTCCAACATTAGCCTTAGACATTCAATATGATTTTTCAATAAACTAAAAATAGTCCAATCATCAAAATATGCTTCTAGAAATTTATGCAAAAACTCCTTGAATGCTTCGACCACCACCCTGGAAAATATGGATGGGGCATTATTCAATCCAAATGGCATCACTGTATACTGGTAGGATCCCCATTCTGTTGCAATTGTGGTCTTATGGTGATCTTCCTTGGCGATCCGGATCTGATGGTATCCTGAAAATCCATCTGTAAAATAATATACCTCCTGGCCTCCCACATTATCTAACACTTCGTCAGTGAATGGTGTAGGGAATGGGTCATGCAAACAAGAATCATTCAACTTCCTGAGATCTACGTAGACCCTAATCTCTCTTGTCTTATTGTCTTGTACCACCATAGGGCTAATCCATTCTGACTCTTCAACAGGTTCTATAATTCCTGCTTCCAACATTCTGTCGAGCTCAATCTTCACTTTCTCCTTATATTTAGGGTTCAATCTGTATGGTCTTTGTTTGACTGGTCTTGCATATGGTTTCAAAGAGATCCTCATATCTCCCATAGGCCCTTTAATTCCCTTCATATCAGTGAACTTGGTCGGAAACAAGTCCTGATATTCATGTAGTAACTCTTTTATCTTTTCAATAGTAGCAACATCCCAATAATCTCCAATATTTGCAAGCTTCGGTGTCTGCTATGTTTCAATGTTGACTTTATTGATCTTGATCGTTTGTCCAATGAATGGTAGCTCAACTCATGGTACTTCCACATCTCTCTTGCCTTATGTTTCAGCAATGTTCACCTTCCTAGGATCATCGTCTTCATCAACATTGATATTGTAATAGCCTTGAAGTTTCTGGAGAGGCGCAATCCATTCGTCCTCTTATTTTTCTAAAGGGGGGCTAGAGGCCTCCTCAAATAATTTTTGTCTTACAATCTGTAATGCTTGATCTATTGAAGAATATTGACTGTCGAATAAGAAGGTGGTTACAAAGTTTTGAGTCATACCTTCCCAATATGCAGTGATGAGGCGCAGCTCCGCTTGAAGGTACCAGTTGATAGGGGTTGTTTCTAGTGTGTTAATGAACTTGTGCACCCACTGCTCTTGAGGAATGGTTCTCCAGGATTCCTCACAATTTCCCACATGTTCCTTTGGGAAACTTCGACATATATACCAAACTTTGTAGCCTTCCACTTGTGCTGAGAAGCGCATGGTCATCAGGGTACGACATTGTACCCATTCTGTAATGTTTCTTTTGTGTGTCCCCCACCATCTTGCTGGTGTTTCTTTCAAGGCCTCATCTATTGCCAACAAGCATTGTTGTGTTGGTACACTTTCTTCAAAGTCTGATAAGAAGGTTTCTAACGGATTCATACCATCAAAGGTGGATAAGTTACTTACTTTTGTGTCAATCTAGCATACTTCCCTGGTTAATATAGCACATCTCCTTGTAGACACTTCATACATTTTGTTCTGCTAGTTCTCCAATGCTTCTTATGAATTTGATGAACATGCGCTATCACTTTACCAACTTAGGTTCCCATCGGCCATAGGATTAATGTAATCTTGTTGTCTGGCTGTTAGTTTGTATATGTTTTCCAGTTCATATGCGCGGTCTTCTTCTTTGATAGGTTTTGTGTACCACTGACCTTCATCTAGATATAAAGGTGAAATGAACCTAAGTCCATCTCTTTCAAATTTCATACGTATTTTCTTTAAATCAACCACAATGGAATTATTGAAAGCCCAATCAATTCCTAATACCGCAGGGTAAGGGCATCTTTCATCAACTATCTCAATTACCTCAAAATCTGCAAACGTTCGTACTCCATCAATGTCCACAGGGACATGTTCAAATCTTCCAAAGGGGCTTACAACTTGTTGATTATCCATCCTAAGTCTGATAGGGGAATAGATCAACCTCAGTTTTCCCACCAGTGCCCAGGTTTTCTTCATCATGACAATGACCTCTGACCCTAAGTCGAGGACCACATAGTCTATATCATATTCTTCTATCTGAGCATTCAAGTGTAGTTATTTATTTTTAATTCTCTTCTTGGATAGTTGATGTACTGCATTATTCAGTAAGGCATATATCCTCCCTATCTCATATTGTCTGATTAAATTTTGTAGCTCTTGTACAACGCTCTCATCCTGAATCAACTTAATACAAGTATATAAAAATTCCATGAGCTTGCTTACCTCTTTTCCTTCTTTTGGTGAAGCAGACTGATCGAATGCCAGAGGCATTCCATATTCTCTTACTTCTGGCCATGTCTTTGATGAAGAGTCTTGGTCTTCTTTGAACTCTTTTCTTGCCTCCTAAAATATTTTTCTTTCTTTCTTTGCATCAAAATTTAGGGTCTTCTATGTATATTTTTGGACTCCTGAGTTTTCTGTAGTATTTCCTTGGGTCAGTCTGTCTTCTCCTGTAACAACGCCTCCTCTAGTGATAATAGCAAATCTAGGGTATTTTCCACGAGGTTCAACATATATCTGTTGCACTTGCGAGTTCTGCTGAGGTCCTCATCTTTCATGAAGCTTAGCTATAAATTTCGTACATTCCTCGATGTCATGCTCGAAAGAGTTGCAGTAGCTGCAAGTGGTACAAGGGTTCTAACAGTCCCTTTTCAAGTGTCCTGGTTGTGCGCATTTATAATAGATTATCTATCCTCGACCTCGACCCATACCTCCTCCTCTTCCTCTTCCTCTAAATCCACCACGAGGATTGAAGTTTCCTCTCCCAGGTGAGTTATACTGTGTAGTGTTTCCTTCTTACTGTACTTCACCTTGAATTTTGTATATGTCTCTTAACCTTTCATGCATGAGTCCATAAGCCCTACAATCCCTATCATCATGCCCTATGGACTTACAAAATGTGAAATACAAATTTGTGGGTGTCTGAACATATTTTTGCATGTAATAACACTCACCAGGGCGATGTTTATTTTTGCATACCTCGCACCAGGGTAGGGTGACTTGCTTCAAAGGGCTCGGAGCTCCAGAGGCCAATTATTCATGAAATAGGGGACAATGTTCCTTGTCATGGCCTTCTAATTTTCATTTGATGCACCAGATGTCTTCTCTTTTATATTTTCCCTTGTCTTTCTTCATATCTTCAACCTGCAGAGACAAACTAGGTAGCTAACTCAATATTTGACTCATACCTGAGCTGGATTCTCCCATAGGGGATGACTCTAACTTCATGGTGATTTCCAACGCCTTAGCCTACAAATAAATCTTTTGTTGCATCAGATGGACTCTGATGTGTGGTAAGAGGGAGGCAATGAACCATTCTTTGTTCTCCTCATCTGGGATCTGAAAAGTCAATCAACCTGTTAAGGTCTTGAATCTCTGATTGAATTCCCAAACAAGTTCGACTACCTTCTGCTTGATCTCTTTTAGCTCTGTAATACATTGTCACTCCAAATTGGGTTTCTTGAACTCTGCAATCAACACATTCTTGATCTCATTCAACGACTTAGGATGTGCAAGTCCTTGGACAAGCTTCATGTACCATCTCAGTGCGTGATCCCTTAGGGTATTACTAAACTGAGTTATTTTAACAGCTTCGTCGGTGACATTCTTAATATTCCATACGACTTCACATAGGAACTAGTGTTGATCAAGATCTTTAGATCCATCTCCCCTAAAAATAGGGAGCCTCATCTCATCTGCCATAGATCTTCCTAGGGTTATTGACTAAGTGTGTGGTGGAATACTAGTGAAAGTGCTCTGAATGCTCTGGTCGATTGGATTACTCTGATTTCTTAATGATACTAAATCAAAAGGAGGGATAATAGTACTTGCTTCAACAGTTTGCGCAGTTCTTGAAGTTTCTGGATCTTCCCGGTGAGGTTCTTCAACTTTCCCTTCCTATGTCCCAGTGGGTTCTGAATGCTATTCGTCCGTCAGATATACCTCTTCTCCACAGTAGAAACCCTCATCCCCATAGTTCTTATTAAAAAAGTTCGCAAGATGAACTTCTATGAACTTTCCCCCACTGCGCGTATGTCGAACCTCTGTGTCGTTGTTGCTGTCTGAATTCTTGAACATTATCTTTTCCAGATCTGACCAATCTACTATGTCTTCGATGTGTTATTCTCATGCAATATCATCTTCATCCTCAGCTTCAAAAAATGTAAAAATTTTCCTCTGGGTCCCTTGAAGAAATATCTCTCATCTTGGTTATATGACTCTACTCTGTCAACAACAAACTCAGTGATGTACCCTCCAATGGTGCTATCAAACCAGTGATCTACTGCTCTTGACACGATGTTATCAACTCTCTTGACCTTCTTGATTAGTGTCGACATCCAAACCACATGAGGTCTAGATCTAATCTCAAACTGGGTATCTGTTAACCTAGCTAACCACTCATATAGCTCTTGATGGATTCCTCCAAATAAAATCTCGTGTATATCGGTAAAGATATATCTTACTAACCAATCCTCTGTACTAAGATTGGGGTTCTTGTTTTGGGCTTCAGAGAAGTCCTTTTCTTGATCCTCTATCCACTTTTGAATCTCTGTCTTTGATGGGAACCACCTTGACATTCCCTCAAGAAGATTCTGGTCCCGACAATGGAACCATTTGTTGGCACAAGGGCAGACCCAGGTGTTATCACTGAAATTTCGTCCGCACATGGCGACAAGAAATCAGCATCGTCAAACAATAATGAAGTCATTCATGGCACTGGATTAATTTCACAGCATTGCAAAAGGGTCAAAAACTATACAAAGTAACCAAAAATTGAAGGGCGATTTAAAGAAGATGGGTGCGTGTGCATATGCGCGGAACAAGAACGTACAATGCGCGCACGATGCGCGACTGTTAGCGAAAAAACCTGCGCACCTGCTAAATGACACATTTATTGAATTGTTCGGCCTCCCAACCAGTTATGGACCAGCTCCCAACTTGATTTGACCATCAAATCTGAGCTAAATCCGCATGGTAGGCTGGTCAAAGACCTAATTGAGCCCTAAAGAGCCCCTTTTCACACCTCAAAAGGAGTTACATAATCACCCAATTCAATGCTATAAAAAGCCATGAAGAAACATCATTTTCTCAAGGAATTTCATGTAATGTTATGCTGCTTAGATTGTTTTAAGGACTCACTCCTTGGCAATAACACATTAGCACCATTTCATTGAGCTATCCACCTCTACATTGAGTGGATGTGCTAGGAGTTCTTTCACCATCATTCTCATTTTCTTATTGTAAGGAGAGCAAGTTTGTGAGGGCCTCAAGAGCCTTCCATTGGAGAAAGAAGGGACTCATAGTCCCCTTTCTTCATTGTGCTTTGATTTCATCAATTGATCAGCCTAAAAACATTGGTGATATTGGTATTGTTGTCTTTGTTATTTCTTTTTCCATATGCTCATAGTTTTAGTTTGTTTTAATTTAATTCTTGCTTATAGTTTTGTTGTTCTTTTTCTAGCCCTTTCCTCTACAGCTGTCATGCTCAGCAAGACCCAACTGGGCATGTAAGCACCCTTTATTTGCTCACCAAGTGATTAATTGGGTGCAAACAGATTGGCGACCATACTGGGGAGAAGGTATCAATTCCTCCCTCATTTGGGTTTATTTTTCTTTCCTTTTGATTTCATTAACTTGCAGGTGCACAAACCGGCCTCTGCCGACCTGCTAACCAGTCAATTCACAAGAGAATTGAGAGAAATCAATCCGGATTTTATTTCTCGGCCACTTGTCACAGGTGCGCGGGTATTCCACCACACAAACGCGCATCGTGCGCGCATGCGCCTGAACAACAATCTTTCTCTGCGCGCATGCGCTTTCTGTCTCAATTCGGATCGCGCACCAGTGCTCAGTGCGCCTCTGTCATCACTAGGGGCCGCACATTTGATTAAAATTTCACATTGTAAGGTCTTGGATGTGGGGAAAAACATTTTCCTTCTTAAAGAATGATGTTAGGCATGCTCTAAATACTGCACCAATTAGACCCCTCAACTTATAAAGGGGATAGTCAAACAAGCATAGGCACTTAGGTGGATAAAAATCAATTTCCCTTATTTGCTTTTTGCCACGTGGATGGCTTGATTTGATTTACAATATAAGGTGAACATCAATTTTAATCACATCTAAATCACATTTTGGGACTCGAAGTTGAAGTAACAATCTTGAGTATGCTCTTCTCTTGCGCCTTCGAGCGATCTTGAGAACCAGAAAAGGATTGCGAAAACAATCTCATCTCCCTTAAACAAAAATTTCAAAACCTTTAGGAGAGGACAAAGGCCCTTTTGGGACCCCTCTTAGTTTCATTTTTCAAACATATCTTAAATTTGTAATGGGCCCATACATGCCCACATGTCACAAAAGTAGGATAGTGGTTGGAATTTTTCTTTCTTAGATCAAAAAACTAGGAGAGTTTAAAGGTTTGTAATGGGGCCACACATGCCCACATGTTCAATCTAGGATAGTTTCATACTTTTTCTAGATTAACTCACACATAGGGAGTTAAAGGATAGTAACGGACCACATGTCCACATGCTAGTTTCCTAGGGATTTTAAAAATTCCGCAAGGTTGTACCAATGACATCTAGCTAATTAGGTAATCACACTCTTGTAAGGACCAAGCGAAATCCACATGCAACAAGGTGACATCTAAATAACTAAAATTTGGCACACTTTCACTCACACACAAAAGTCACTTCTCATCACTCACATAGCCTCTTCTCGAAACGTGGAGGTCTAAGTAGGTTTCCTCCAAAGGGATTCTGAAAACACCCCATTTTTTCTTGACAAGACTATCCACTCCCACTTTTAAATCAAACGAGGTTGGTTTTCACCCCCAGCCTCACAAAACAACTTCATCTAAAAACTTTCTAAAAACTCACTAAGTTTTCCTCCACAGGAGGTACCAAAAGAAGTTT
>SNQJ01S0256221.1:0-12519 GCA_010110895.2 Picea sitchensis | reverse complement strand
ACATTTAATTCTCTGCTTCTAGATGTCTTCCTACGGCCACTAATAAACATTAATCTCTGTTTTAACAATGGCCTTGTGGGTGTCCTCCATGAATTCTCTCCGACCCTTTTTGCTTGAAACCGCATAATGAAAACCCTCCACATTGACCTCCATCGCCTGCTCCGCTGCAGCGAACAGCACATCTTGGCCCGGCAACTGGAGCGGAATATCCAGCCTCTGCGGGCGTTTCCTCTTTAGCGGAGGCGAAGTGAACTTGCGGGCAATCGAACCATTCTCCTCCGGGACATTGACACAGAGAGAGACTGCCCTCATGACCGGGCTCTTCTCGCTCTTGCTACACAGCAGATTCTCGTCTGTGTTTCTCAGCAAAGGGCTCAGCCCAGACCCCAGAAAACTAGCCTGGATGCCGCTGGTCCTGGGCGTTTGGAAACTATGATTCCAGGGAGAACCTGCCCATATTTCAATATCAGAATCGCGTATAGTGGGGGACCTGCAGGAGCCCAAGACCGAGGGAGAATTCCCTGCTACAATGCAAGCCATGTTCACAATCGACGAATGCTGCGGCTACTGTGGATGATGATGGTGAACCTTGCTGTTGCCTTCGAAAACCGCCTTATAATGATGCTCTGCAACAGTGATATAAGGCAGCAGTAAATAAATTCCGCTCTTTTTCTCCTCTCTGTTGTTACAATTCAATTGAATGTATCGCTCAGAGATCGTTAGATGTCGTGGAATCCTAGGCGATCTGCCGTGAGCATTTATATTGCATTCAGGCGTTGAAATCAAATCAGCATTCCAGTTTTCTTCTCGGTGAACACCTTTACGCGAATCCGCTACGTACACGTGAATTACTATTTGTAATACCACAGAAACTGGAATACCACCGTTTATACGCTGGAACACGAAGTACTCCTTATTACGTTTCTGTGGTCAGACAACACGAGCAAGAGGAAGGTTTTCCTTGGCTGCATGTATCGATGGGACGTTGCAAGCGCTCACCTTCCCCGCGCTGATCATTCCAATGCTGCCCTCATCAATGGCAGTTTTCTTGGAAGGTTCCATGTACTCGTCGTCGTGACCGCACCTTCCCGGCAAAGGCTATCCACCATGCAGGAGCCCAATCATTGGGACTCCTGCTTGATGTACCTTGTGGGTATCTCTGACAGACCAGGTATGTCCATACATACTCCCATTCCATCACAATCGCATGTGCCCATACTCCTAGAATCGCCATCAGAATGTGCATACATACGATATGGATGGACGACCATTAAGGTGCGTTGTGGATCGTTTCAATTTATTGAAGGCCCGTTAATATTTGAATTTGAATCTTCCGCCAAGACGAATTTTAAAAGTCCCGCCTAGGGCGCTCCATGAATACCTTGAAGCTGC
This sequence comes from Picea sitchensis, assembly GCA_010110895.2. NCBI lineage: Eukaryota > Viridiplantae > Streptophyta > Pinopsida > Pinales > Pinaceae > Picea > Picea sitchensis. Next base: position 11,127 of record SNQJ01S0256221.1, on the reverse strand, counting down.
TGTTTGTCTCTGCCCCCAAATGCGAATGCCACGGCCACGAACCACGCTAAAACTTCGAAATGCTGATGTGCTTCGGATCGGAACTCCGTGGGGTGATGGAACTGCATCCATGTCTCAATGTGGATAGCCACAGCCTGGGGACGACAATGTCATTGCCTCCAGAAACCCTGCCTGCCACATGCTCAGTCTTAGTTTTTAGTCTTAAAATTGGATCATCTCTTTATAAATGCATTTCGTTTCCATTTCTCTGCATCCCTCCCTTCCTTCCGTTCATTTCCATTTATCTGCATATCCATCCCGCCCTCCCTTCCTTCCGTGGAGTGATATTCGTTTACAGATAAATGGAGTTATTCACAATGTTCGTTGCCTACTCGAGCGCAGCCCTTACGCTGCTTTTATATTTTCCTTTGGCTACAGCCACTAACCATAATGTCCCTGCCTTCTTCATTTTTGGGGATTCTCTAGCAGACGCCGGTAACAACAATTTCATTGCCAACACAACCGCTAAAGCAAATTTCACGCCTTATGGGGAGACCTTCTTCCATCGCCCCACTGGTCGTTTCTCTAATGGCCGAACTGCATTCGATTTCATTGGTACTTTTTTCTCCTCTTTATTTACCTCATCTTTCCTGGTGATAATTATATGGTTGATTTTAATATATTTCTGATATTTGTATCTACAGCTAGTAAGTTAAGGCTGCCGTTCCCACCTCCATATTTGAAGCCACATTCTGACTTCTCTCATGGTATTAATTTCGCATCTGGAGGAAGCGGATTACTGGATTCCACGGGCAATTACTTGGTGAGTACCAAAATAGATAGATGTTCAATCTAATTGACAGAGATGAATTTACATGTTTACATGAATTAAACGTTGTTGGTGTTTTCGCTGCAGAATATCATCCCTTTGAGTCTCCAAATAAGCAATTCGCCAACTATTCTTCGCGTCTAGGACAAAAACTTGGAGGAGATTATAATGCAAAAGAATATCTATCCCGGTCCTTGTATGCCATTAGCAGTGTTGGCAATGATATTGGCCTTAACTATTTAGCGGATACCACGTTCCAAAGGACTACAAGTGCTCAGGATTTCGTTAAGCTTCTGCTGAGTAAATATAACGAACACTTGTTGGTAAATATCAGTGATAATTTGGTAATTCAACACGGAGAATCCTACGGTAAATATCAGTGATAATTTGAAAAACAGTATAAATTTGGAAAACATTATATGGGTGGCTTGGCTTGTGAATTGACGAAATGCAATATGGGACGTGACTTTGATTGCAGGTTTTAAAAGCACGACGTCTGCGTGCTGTGGAGCTGGGCTATTTAACACCGCTGTGTCTTGTGGGTTGGAGATTCCAGAGGATAAGCGTGAAGAATACACAGCTTTTCTTTGCAAACGTCCAGATAAATATGTGTTTTGGGATGGAACCCATCCCACTGAGAAAGTCTACCGGATGGTTTCTCGCCAGATTTGGCATGGGAATACATCCTTCATCTCTCCTTTCAATCTGAAAACACTGCTGCGCAAAAATTGAACAGGAGATCATTATCTTCGTTGCTTTGTATTTGGGTACTGGTCAAGACTGAAGTATTTCACATTTGTTGTTATTCATCAATTTATTGTTCGTAAACATATCTGTTTACTTGCAATCAATCAGGGTATAAATTTGACCAGTAAAGTCAGTAATTTTTTTATTACTAGGTTTCTTCTTAAAATTGATTATTTATTTTTACTGTAATTTAAATATTATGTGTTTTTAAAATTATTTATTTATTTTAGTGTAATTTAAATATTATGTGTTTTTGTTATTTTTATTGTAAATAAAAAGGATTTGAAACATAATATAAAATTATTATGAAATTGCATTTAACATAACATTAGCAAATTGTTTTACATGAAATACAACATAATTAAAAACATGAACAAAAAAACATAACAGATTACCTTGATATAGCAGCTTGCACATAGTCTCAATTTTGAAAATCAACAAATAACAGGTTTCAATTTTTTTCTAATCCTTAATTAGGCATAGATCCAATCACTATACAAAAACAATCCACCAAACACCAAGTAGTATGTATGCAAATAATACCAAGATAACTACAACTTATGGGAAAAAGAAAAAAAGTAGTTAAGAATGGTTGTTGTAAAAATAATAATAAAAGTTGTGGATTGCAAAATTTGAAATAATTATCATTATTAATATAATGAAATAATAAATATTGAATAATTTTGGATTTGTTTTTTTAATAATAATAATAATAATCTATTTTTAAGATCACGGCCAAGCCACACCAAATTGGTGTATGAGACCCCCTTGTTTGTGGGACAAGGGACCTCCCTCCCCCCGGCTATTTGACAAAGTCTACGGAAGTATACATACCCTACCCCCCTCTGGATTTGAACTTGTGACCTCTTAAATAAAAACTACTAATGTTTTCTAAAATGAAATAAAAATGAGCTTGTGAGAGAAATAAAATAAGTGTGCAAAGATAGGTTTTCTAGCTGCTGCAATTGCAATTTAATATTAATGAGTCTTACCTCTTTGATAGTTGCATGAAAATTTTGAACACTTGATCTTTTCTTCCCTCTCAACCTTCACTTTTCAACCTAAAGGATGTGATACCAAATTTAACCACTACTTGCAATATTATATTAGATTAGTAAACCATAACTGTATACAAACTTTCCAACCTTATTATACCTGCCGATAGGCATGGTATATAGTGTTGAGTTAGGTTTGACTTTCTATTAGTTCATGGTTGACCATAAAATATACACCCCTTTATCTAAAGTTTTAAAAAATAATAATTAATTTTAAATCTTAAATCTCATTTATCTGAAATCTTATTGGCCAAAAACTTTGAAGTCTTATTGCTGCCTTCACTCCCCCCAATGTAAATTTAATAAATATTTCTGCCATCTAATCATTTCATGCCTACTCCTCTCCCTATCTCCTTAAACAATACTTTCATTATTATATTTGGAAAGTATATGCTACCTAGTTAATCAGAAAAAGACAGCCATTAATCCTCACTTCTATAATCAAATGACATAACTATAATAATCGCATCAATCCTGTCAAGAAATCTTAGAACTTTGTTTCACATTGCTGAGGTCCGAGGCCTAGGAAAATGCTGAGATAGAGTAGGTAGTTCTTTCTGGTATATCCTATTCTATATAAAAGTAGAGTCCACCTGGACGGCTGGAAAATATTGCAGTGTTGTACAACGACTTGTTCATATCACTGTACAGCCGAACTTATCCCGAAACTGAGCATTGGAGCAACATGAACTTTTTTTTTTCCACGAGAAAAAATGCTCTTTATATTCATAAGGATATAAATTTTTACAAAACCGTCTTTTCGGCCAGAAGTCTTACAAGTGAAGAAAAACTAAATGCTTGGCGAGATCCATGACTGACCAAATCTAACAACATCCATTCACAACTATGATCAGCTCACATAGATGGATTGCGGGAAAATGCTGAAGATAACAATTAAAGCATTAACTTGATGGTTGGTCCTGCATTGTCGTCCTCCCATATAGTGAAGCAAATTTGGCCTGGAGGAAGATGCAACGCTCTTTTAGAAAGGGTATCCACCTCACAGTTTTCCTCTCGATAAATGTGAGTGAAAATGAGATTTCTAAACAGAAGTGTAGCTACTTTGGTTCTCTTTTTACAACGCTCAAGGGATGCCACCTGGAAGTCAGCCAATCCATTCAGCCAATCTATAGTAATTTTTGAGTCTCCGAGAAGCAGCAGCTCATCGGTATGGCGGCAAGCCAGAATGAGCGAGACCCACACGCCTAAAAGTTTCGCCTTCATATTAGATCCCTGACCTCCGTTCAGTGTCCAACGAATGCAAGTGTGGGGGTTTAGGACAATTTTGCCTCCGGCCCCACAAAGAGCTCCACCAAACTTTGACGCTCCATCGAACCAAGCCACTGCCCTGTCAATGGGGATAATCAATATGTGTCTAATGGAAGGCAGAACCATTCTGGTCTTACCTGAAATGGTCGCCTCAGCAAATATGATGCTTGACATGCTTAGAGCAGAAGGGGTCTTCTCATTAAATATCGTCGCATTCATGGCCTTCCATACTTGCCAGCAGAGGTGAACGGGGAGCAATGTATGGACTTTGTTAACACTAAACCAGTTTTGGAAGCATCCTTGTACGCTGGCGCCCGACCAAGAAGAAGAAAGCTTTAACGTCGAAGAAAGATGAGCCCAGATTGAGCAGATGAAGGTGCACTATGTGAAGACATGAAGAGCTGTTTCGCTGGAGCCTTTGCAGAGGATGCAACAGTTCGGTCCTACCCATCTGCGTTCTTGCAGCTTGTCCTAAACAAGCAATTTATTTTCTAAAAGGAGCCACGCAAAAATTTTTTTCTTCAATGGACACTCGTCCCTCCAAATTCGTTGTTTCCAACTAGCAATTAAAGGAAACCTGCTATTTGAAACCAATGCTTGGTAAACATTTTTTGGGTAAAGAAAACTGGATCGGTCTCCACCCATCTAGATGAGGGAGTCCGTCCCTTCTTGTAAGCTCACACCTGCTTCCTTTAAGTGTTTAATGTAGCCGTCCCATTCCAAGTTGAACTCAGCTTCCAGTTGAAGATCCGAACTATTGAGCCAGGTAACCCCTAGCAGACCTCCCCTGTTCGGCGAGCAGCATTGATTTAAGAAGATGAGACTTTTTTCTTGAAGATGCGTGAGAAGAGGGGGACAGAGCACAACTTTTCTTCCCAGGCCCAGGATGCAGTCTCTGCCAACTTGAATCAAAAGTCCATTTCATGGATTCCACGATATCCACTGTAGGATGATCGGAAGGGTAGAAGAGAGGTGTTTCCAGGTCTGTGAGCCTGTTGTTGGGCACTCCGGGGAAAATCTGAGCCAAATATGGACCAGAAGCTGATGTAGATATTTTTATTTAATAACTCTACTCCACAGGCCAGATTTAGTTAAAATTCTCCAAAAAGTGCTAACCGAGAGCGCCCTATAAAAGAGAGGCAGATTTTTAAGGCCCCAACCTCCCATCATCTTTGGTTTTGATAAGACCTCCCATCTGCTGAGGTGATAACCTTGGTGCTTCTTACTTCCGGTCCAAAGGAAGGTAAAAATGAGTTGTCGAAGGATCTTCAATACTGAGGCAGGAATGTGGGCTAAAGACATCCAAAAAACCGGAAGACTTTCCAAAACTGCTTTTATCAGAACATACCTACCTCCCATGGAGAGCAGACTGTTTCTCCAGTTGTGTAATTTGCTTTCAAATTGTCTATTAGCCAGGTCCAGTCTTTTTTTGTATAGGTGGAAGATTTTAAGAAGAGTCCCAAATAAGTAAAACCCTTCGAAAGCTCGATAGAGTCAATGCCGAACAACTCCTTTAGTTCTGTTTGCAAAATGTCCTGGGCATTTGAGGTCAGGAAGACAGATTTGTGGACATTGATTTCAAGACCTGAAACAATGCAAAAGATATTTAAGATGGAATGAATAATGGTCCAATCAGCAAGTTTGGCATTTGACAAGATCAGTACGTCATCTACAAAAAGGATATGCAGGATATAAGTCAGTCCCGCGACTTTTATCCCCTTCAAGTGTCCTTCCGCTTGGCTCTTCTTGAGTAGGATGCTGAGACCTTCCAAGATCAAAATGAAAAGTAACGGTGAGAGAGGGCATCCCTGTCGGAGTCCTCTCTCACAGTGAAACACTTTTGTTGCTTCACCATTGATCATAATAGCGAGTGTGGCTGAGGAGATACAGCCCAAAATCCAATTGGTTTTAATGGTGCCAAATCCACACTTTATGAGAATGAGATGCAAGAAGTTCCAGTTAATGCAATCGAAAGCCTTTTTAAGGTCCAGCTTTAGAAGAATGGATTTTAGTTTTTTTGTCTTTATGTTGTGGATGCACTCTTGTGCCACTCCTACGGCATCAAGTATTTGTCTCCCTTTTAGGAAGCCCATCTGCTCTTCAGATAGTGCCCGGAAGAGGAAGGGTCGAAGTCTTCTGGCAATGATTTTTGAAATTATTTTGTAACATAGATTGCAAAGTGAAATAGGGCGGAAATCTTTAAACTGCCTTGGAAGATTTGATTTGGGAATCAAAACTATAAAGGTGTTGTTTAGCTGGGAGCTTACTCTTCCTCTGGTTCGTGCATCCTCAACCACATCCAGGAGATCCTGCCACATAAGATCAAAAAAATGGAGGTAGAGTTCGACCAACCAGCCGTTGGGACCAGGACTTTTTTCCTTCTTAAAACCTTTGATGACCTCTAGCAATTCCTCCTTTGTACAGGGAGATTCAATTGTTTTAGCCTCCTCGGCTGTGACCATCTTTTGGAAGAGGCTAGCAATCTCTAATTGTGCTACTAGTGAGGGATCAGGTGTTTCCTTGAAAAAATCTTTGTAATGACGGAAGGCTGTCGATTTGATGTCTGTCTGAGATTGATGTAGATTGTCGTGTTCATCTTCAATATCCCAGAGGAGATTTTTTGATCAACGAGAGCTGGCAACTCGGTGAAAGAAGCGAGTATTTTTATCCCCTCCATCCAGCCAGAGCATTCTGCTTTTCAAGCGCCATCTCTCCTCGTCTTCCCGAAGATATTTGTTCCTAGCTTCCTCTAAACAGTGAAATCTGTAATCTAAATCCACGCGACTATGGAACTGTAGCTTGAGTTTTAGAAGGTCTTCCATCTCATGCTCTATGTTGAGAAGTTCTTCCTGTTCCGCTTCCTTTTTTCCTTTTAACCAGTGAATAGTTTGTAGTTTTAGTCTGGAGAGTTTTCTGATTAAGTTTCCTTGTGCGTCTCCAGGAAAAGAGAGGGAGCTGTCGTTCCAAACTATTTTGACCAGATTGTTAAAAGATGTCTCTCTAAGCCACTGAGGATTAAATTTGAAAGGCTGACCAGCACCAAAACGACCTTCCCCAATTTGTAAACAAATTGGCGCATGGTCAGAAAGAAATGGAAGATTTACCCATGCGCGTCTGTTGTAGGAAGGTAAGAGAAGCTCCTCTGCAATAAGAAACCGGTCAAGTCATTTTGCAATTCCAGCTGATCCCAGGCGTCCGTTTCTCCAGGTGGGCAGGAGCTCTGCTGGTTTCATGTCAATCAAGGCATTTTTAAAAAAGAGATGATTGAAAAAAATCATATGCGGGTCAATCGACACCTTTTCTCCCCACGATTCTTTTGGGCTGGTAACTAAGTTGAGATCTCCCGCGAGAATAAGATTTCTTGCCGCCAATAAACCGATAGCATCGAGTCGCTCCCAGAAATCTTTACGGTCCACACAAGGGCCATAAACGTTGAGCAGATTGATGGAAGTTTTTAGTTCGAAACAGGTACCAGATAGTAATATACCCCCTGGACTGAGCATCGGCGTTAGGTCGAAAAGGGAAGGGTCCCAGAAGGCCAGTAGGCCGCCCGAGTTGCCCACTGAACTTGCTGCATAGGCCAGCCAGCTTGGGCAAAACTGATGTAAAAAATCTCTAGCAGCAGAGGCGTCCACCAATGTTTCCTGTAGGAATATGATTGATGGTTGAATCTTCTCGAGAAGTCTTCGCATGGAGGCTTGCTTCAGGGGTCCTCCAACCCCTCTGATGTTGATGGATAAAAGGATCATGATTTACCACGAGCTAGGGCTTTTAAGTCTCTAAGCGCCCCCTGAGAATGAACCGGTGTGGAAGAGACCGATGTCGACAAACCAGTCGTGGTCTTCTTGCGTGCACTGCGGGTTTTTAGTGGTGAAAGTTCTAAGCCAATGCCTTTTGACCAAGAAGGATTTAGATCAGGTAAAGTAATCACTCTAGAGGATGAAGGAAGATCAGAGCGAAATGTGGAAGGGTGGATGAGGGTGTTCCCCTGGTAGGTATGGATAGGAATCGAATCAAAAGGAAGAGAGATAACGGGAGTGGGATCCGAAAGTAAAGTGTCTAGTTGGGAAGTGGATTGTGTCGGCTCTGTGTAGCCAGCTAGGGAGATAGATCCTAGTGTATCATTAGCTTCTGTTGAGGGTTGAGTCTCCGAGTCTCTTGTGGATAGGTCTGAGGTCAATTGCGGTGGGATTAGAGAGGGATAAGTAGTAATGGAAATATCAGTTGGTATAGGTTCGGAAGGGATTGGCAGAGTAGAAGAGTGTAAAGGTGGAGAGGCTGGCTGGGATGGTAGAGATATCAAGGGTAGAGCTGGCAGAATAGAATCTGCATGTTCAATAACGAAGAGCCTATCCCAGTTGGTGAAAGTATTGTAGAGTGAAGGACAGTAATGATGGATCTTACCCACAAGAGTGTCGTCCAGTGGAGAGTCCATACAGGGACTAGGAGTCTCCTCCGCTGGCTGATTGGGTGGAAAGATGTAGCCATTGAAATTTGTCTCTTCCGCTAGATCCAGAACAAAATCTGGAGGGGGGAACTTTGAGCAATCTCTTCTCAGGTGGCCTATTCTGGGACAGAGAGTACATTGGAAGGGAATTCCTAAGTAGTCCAAGCGCTGAGCAAAAATTTGTCCTCGCCATTCTATGTCTAAAACTTGTGGAAGTCCAGCCTGGATATCCATGTCTACATATACTCTCTCCATTCTTTTGTCTGATGCCTCAAGGGAGTTTAAATCCACTTTTAGGAAACTTCCTAGGGAAGCTCCAATAAGTTCGAGAGCTCGCTGGTTCCAGAGAGGTAGTGGGAGTCCTGGAAGGAGGACCCAGATATGCCTGTGGCCGAAGAACTCTGAGGAGGGATTAAAGCCTAGTCTCCATCATTTAAGCATGACGCTTCCCCTGCCAAAAGCCCATAATCTTCCTAGGATCAGGGCAGAGTCTTCTGGTGTCTTGGAGATGAAACCTAGCCAGCCATGTTGAAGTAGGTGTAACTTGGGCAAGTAGCCTAGAAGAGGTTTCCAGCTATTTGCCACCCAGTCCTCAATATTCTTCTTACACTTCTCTTTGTATGCTAACCTCCCTACTAAGGCGCACAGGGATAGGTTGCCGGCATCTGTAAGACTGGCATCCATACCGAGTATGAGTTTGGGATGAGTTTGTTTTGGTTTCCGGGACTTTTGTGGACGTTTACGAAATCCTGGAGATTTGTGGGATGGAAAGCCCTTCGAGAATCTGTTTCCTGTTTGTAAACTTCTCACCTCGAAGCCTCGATCCTGTTGTATTGTTCCCACATAACCACTCTGCATTTTTCCATATCAGCGGGCTTGTGCTACTTCAAAAAAAGTCTGAGATGTCTCGACAGTCGCAGGAGAAACAAAGGGAGGTTTCAGGTTAGCAGAGATGGTAGGTTGTGTAGGTTTGGAATTCAAAGGTAGAGATGCGCCAGAGCGGGTATTAGAATGGAAATGGTTATTGCAAATGTCATCGATCGAAGAAAGAATATCCAGGTGGTCCCATGGGTCTCCCAGACTCCCTGCAGATGGATCCGAGCATTTAGGCTCCATTTGACTCCTTTCAAAAGATTCAAGACAACGACAAGGAGGGAAAGGGCGGGAAGACTAAAGGAGCAGTCCGGAAAGGAGGGGATAATTCTTCCTCCTATCTGGAAAGAGAGCTAACAGTGGAGGAGAGCATCAATGTCCCGGATGTGAGTTAGCTAGTTCAGAAGTGGGCCAGAAAACTGTGAGATCTTGGAAACAACAGAGCTAAAAACAAAGTTCAAAAAAGGACTGTCGGAGGTCAAGTAGAAGAAGACAGCTACTGCAAAAGTGATGAAAACGCATTGTTAACTAGAATATGCCTCTCGCAAAACGCCAAAAGATGGAAGGCTTCATCTATCAGTTCAGAAGGAGGCATTCATGTCGAGCGGATGTAAGTTCACAAAAGTGGAAAAGACATCTACATCTAAGGTGAGGAAAATGGCTGTGGCTATCCACCATGCAGGAGCCCAATCATTGGGACTCCGGCTTGATGTACCGTGCGGGTATCTCTGACAGACCGGGTATGCCCATACATACTCCCATTCCATCACAATCGCATGTGCCCATACTCCCATTCCATCACAATCGCCATCAAAATGTGCATACATACGATGTGGATGGATGACCATTAAGGTGCGTTGTGTATCGTTTGAATTTATTAAAGGGGCGTTAAGATTTGAATTTGAATCTTCCGCCAAGATGAATTTTGAAAGTCCCGCCTAGGGCGCTCGATGAATACCCGAAGCTGCGGTTTGTTTCTTATTTTTTGAGCTAGCCAGTAACGACCGGCGCCCACCTCCGGAAACAGTTCCTCCTCCACCCCCACTATCTCGGCGCATCACCACAGTAGCGGGACTACTCCAACTGGAGGATCCGAGACGTGGTGCATTGCTAATTGCAAGAGCGATACCAGTAAACTCCAGGCGGCTTTAGACTATGCATGCGGAGAGATATACCCTATCATTATTGATTGTTTTCTGAGTATTAATTTAATGATGTGTGTTTTTATTTTGTGGTTGCAGAGTATGGCGATTGCAAATTCCCCACAGGTTATTAGATTAGGTTAGAGAAGAATAGTAGTAGTTAGGAGTATTATAGTATGAAATTATCTCTTGTGAACTTTCTCGAATTCCTAGAGGGCTCGATTTCGTTCCGTTTTGTATATGTATATGATGGGTTATATTATTTTTATTATGGAATCAATATTTTGTCTTATTTTGTGCTGTCAAATTGGTTTAAACCTGATTTTTGATTCCATACCTTGATTGAATCCTGTCAAATTGGTTTAAACCTGGTTTTCTCTCAATACCTTGATTGAAATAACCTCCTGCAGTCGAAATGGGGGCGTATCTCTGTTGCTTTTTGAAATGGGCATAAAACAATTTTAACGCTGGATGTTTTAAGCTTCTCAGGCATATCTCCGTTGCTTTTTGAAATGGGCATAATACAATTTTAACGCTGGATTTTTTAAACTTCTCAGGCTTTAACTTCTCAATCTATTAACTCCCTAAAATATCTATCTTCGTATGAAGATAGATATTTTAAAACAACAAATCCATATTGAAGATGAGAGGATTTTAAAAGTTTGAAATGTACAGCGCAGATAAAAAAATCCTCACTTATAGATTCCATTTTTGTGAAATTCTCCATTTTTATAGCGATGAGCATAAAAGATCGGAGCACTAGACTTTTAAATCTTACATTGAAAT
>SNQJ01S0256220.1:0-12519 GCA_010110895.2 Picea sitchensis | reverse complement strand
TAGAGACATCCAATAAAAACAATAACAACATCTTGCTTTCTCTAACTCACCACTGTCCAATAGTATTAAATTTTAATCACGGTAATCCAATATTAAAATGTAAAAAGATTGTGGCGAATCGATAAAAAGATAGAATATGGAGAGTAGAATATGTTTTTGATATTGGTATGCTTTAATAATTGCAATAGTACACGAATACATGATTTAAGCATGAAGTGTAGAGCATTTAAAATATATGTGCGGTGTTTATTATATAAAAAAAATTAAAGTATTTATAAAAAAAACATTTACTTATTTCAATTTGATTGTTGTATTCTAAAACTAGCACAATTGACTTGTAGTTGGAGAATGTCGAAAGGTATTGATCGGCCACTGAAACGCTGCTGTGTTAGTTGAAACGACGCCCAGCTTCCATTGCGTCCAGCTACTACTGTCGTAGCTATCACCGTGTCCAAGTACAAATGCTTAATCTCAAGGAACGTGGCAATGCAAAGTTTTATACATATTATTTTTTCTTAATCAGTTAACCTGTCAATCAATGGTTATAGAAGTAATTTCTTAATCATATTAAGTAAATGTGAAAAAGTAAACAAGGTAACGGAAGTATTCATAAATGCAAGGAAGTTATGAGCATTAAATTTCATCCATTGATTAGAGAGTACGACTAAAAATATGCCAACATCTTCAATTGTTAGCCATAAGATTAAAATTTTAGATTAAAAGGTGATTAATTGTGCCCATTGTCAATAGGTGTACGCCTTTCAGCGTAAAAATATTTGCAAATTAATATAAATTTAACTTTTTGAGAGTAAGAACAATTAAAATATAAAGATTAACATTTACTTCGAGATCATGGACTTATTTAATGGGGCTCGTTTAATTATACAATATTTTTTTAAAGCGGTGGGAATTTGGTGATATAAGAATTCAAAATTTGTATTGATTATGAAGTCTAATTTATTAATTATATAATATTTTTTTGTTAAGCGGTGGGAATTTGGTGATATAAGAATTCAAAATTTGTATTGATTATGAAGTCTAATTTATTTTTGAAGGAGTTAGGACCATTTAGAATTAGGTAAAATGTGAAGGCTATCGTTTTATTATGCGGGGAATTTGAATTATGATGGATATATTATAATTTTTGTGATACTCATATAAGATTCGTTGAGAAAAGGATCTTTTTGTTATAAGATTATATTAGGTTTTTAATAAACATTTAAACTTACGTCATTATGGTAGTATAATTAAAATGTTCTATATATAAATATTGATACAATTTCTTATGGTGCTAGGGGTTAATTGGACCTCCTTGTGGAGGTAGGGGAGCATATCTACTACTATTGAAGGCATGGGAGTATATCTACTACTATTGAAGGCAAGGGAGCAAATTTTCTACTGCTTGACTAAGAGTTGTTTCCTTTTGAATTGCAAGAGAGCTTTGTAATGGTGAGACTAGAGATAGGGCTTATTGCTAAGCTAGTAAGAAGAGGTATTGATAAGAGGGTAACTACATTGTCGACGTGACTCATTAAAGAAACTAAATAGTATGATTGATGTGCATTAATGGATAAAGAATGATAAAGACAATGTGGATGAGAAGATAAAAGAGATTTGATTGAACACTACTATGTGGAAGAGTATGCTTGAGATCACTAGAAATACTTACCTACATGATGTCGGTGCAACTGTTGTGGAGATGAAGTCGTTCCGCTATTGTTTTTTTGTAAGCTAGCTTTTGTATTACTTTTCATAAACCGAGAGTACAAAATATATCATTGACATTGGTGTTGAGGCCGCCAATAGAGGAAACCAACCCCACCACCAAGTGTTAAAGTTCCATAATACTACACTGTGACAACTGAAGATTGACATAATTACATAGTTTGATCTAAAAAACAGCCAATGCGACTGATAATGCCAAGAAAAATGGTGTTGTAGACTACCAGACCAAGTAAAGACCAACAAAACCAAAACATAGCAAGCCATGAAAGCTACTTGGGAAGATTGTTGTAAGGAAACGCATGCCTGGATGACTCCAACCATTTTGGAGTCATGATGTCCCGGAGGAGCTCCTCATCACTGCAACGATTTTGTGGGTCTTTCACTCATGAGTCCATTAGTCAATCCAGCCGAAATTTTTGCTCGTCGTTGTCCTTGTGAAGCTCCCGGATAATCTCACGTTACGCCTCGATGAATCTTGGATGGGGAGGTGGAGTAGAGTGGGAGATGGAAGTAGTAGTAGGTTTGGGGGCGAGAATGTTGGGTGTGGAGGTCCAGGGCTGAGGAAGGTTGGGTTTGACATGACCAGGGGTGTCTGGGATATCATTGTGGGGCTCCATGACTGTGTGGCAAGGGAAATTGCACTCATAAATGGCAGAGCAAGAGGTTGGAATGCTACGACCCCGGAGATGCAAGTTGAAGCTGCTGGCTCTCTTCAGTGGACCTCTCCTTTGAGGCATGAAAATGCACCAACACATAATAGAATGTGGGTAAAGCACACACGATGAGCACAAAACAAAACATAACAACGAGCACAAAACATAATAGAACGACGAGCAATGGCGACGAGCACAGAACAAAATGCGGGTAAAGCACACACAAGGGGGGTGAGACCAGAGATCAGGCGACCAAAAACGAGGGGCGAAGAGATGGAGAACATGAAATGGCATAGAAAATCTTAGGGCGAGGTGAAGATCTATAACTGTGAGCGCCATTATGAAGGTGTCAATCACTCTATACCAGAGGGATTGTCGACTTATACTCTTCGCACGCATGAGGAAAGAAACCAGGACTAGGTGGAGCGTCTGCTTGGGAGGGAGGCTTGTCAACCATAAATGAGTGTCGTCGAATACCAAATCCATGGCCGATGGGATCAACGTTGACGTGGCTCTGAAAGGTATTAACGGTGTGACGAGGTGGCACCCCATCCAGGGTCGAAAAATTGGAGGACATGGGGGTGGGATTTGATCCACTTATGTGTGCACATGTCACAATATTATTTAATATAATATCTCTGGGTGCAACCACACATTCGACCACTACCTCAAGGTGCCCCCATGGCTCTAGGTTAGGCCCTCACGGGAATTGAACCTTGCCCAATGGTGAAAAACTCTTTGCTTTCAACCATTGGATCCAAACCCTTTGGGCACCATCCCGCCATCGTTGATAACCATGCAAGAACAAATCAAGAGATAACCAACACCAAATATAACAGTTAAGATAGTTGTTAGGATCCATCCTGGTATAAATGAGAGGAAAACCTTCATTGCCCCAATATGTCATCATATACATATTGTTTATCTATGTATATTATATCCATTGTTTTATAGATTGTCAATGTGGTATTGGTTTGATGGTCAAGCAATGTGGTGATAATCCTCTACCAAAGTTTAAATCCTTGAGAGACATGTTTCACCTCTTGTGGGTTGTTTCATCCATGCAAACATGATGTTCTATACAATTGGGGCCGAGTGTAAGTCACAAGTAACTTTGACATAATAAATACTCCACCCGTAACTTTTTAACCTAAATATCGTCGAGGGGTCCATAGCTCGAATGGTGAGGAGGTAAGTTTCACACTTTCCCATCCTAGATTCAAATCCCCAATGAGACATTAGGCCTTTGTGATAACACTAAAAGGGTAGATGCCCCCTTCCAAGTGTGCCTTAAGATGTCCCAACCCTTGCTAAATCACAAGTTATTGATATATCTGGCTTGTGGGTTATTGGATATACTCTTACATTATATTGGTAGTCAATCAATTTAATCCCGAACCTAACCCAAATTACTCTAACCAATTACCAATTCCCATAGTTAAAAAAAAAACTTTTTAACCTAATTATTACCATTAATTCATTATAATACTACCCTATTGAAAAAACATATTATTGGTATTATTGTTTTTTTTTTGTTTGCTAGTTTGTCCGTGACCTGCATGGCTAGCATGTGGCTGAGAAACCGCGACTCAGGGGCATCTAAGCTATCTAAATCACCCGGAGATCGCACCCGACCTGAGCCACACCAACCCTTAACATGGATGGATTTTTTGTCTCCACAGGTTTCGAAACGGTGACTTTAACATCACAGAGTGCCTTAGCAACACACTCCATCACCCCGACTGTCCTACACCTCGAGAACATTATTAATATTATTATTGAAATGGAAAGACATTTTTTTTTTTTTCCATGAACAAATCAAGGCCGAGGTATGATCACATAGGTGTATCAATCCAATATTGATTTTTAAAAATATTTTGTGTCGTATTAAATGATGCACACGTATTTGAAAGCTTTACCATTAGTATTATGTATTGTCTTTCAAATATGCAATAGTTGATTGATCCAGAACTTGTCACTCACAAAAGTTTGAGCCGAATCAATAAAAGTTAGAAGATTAGCGTGTTGATTGATCCAAAACTTGTCACTCACAAAAGTTTGAGCCGAATCAATAAAAGTTAGAAGATTAGCGTGTTAGACTATGTTTTGATATTGATGTGTTTTAATAAATCTAATATACCATAAACTAGTGAAGCTTATTGTATAGTGCATTTCTAGTATAAATGACATGTTTATTATATTATATATATATATAAATTAAAGAATAAATAAAGAGTTTAATTTATATTTGTTAGGTTAGAGATTAAATTAATCAGGGTTAATATTTGGTTTTATGTATGAGACTAATGTTAAATGTTAATTGAAAGTATATGATTTTATTGGAAGTAGATTCAACGATAATCATAAGGGATATTGGTTTTCTAGGTCGAAATTGGTTTTTAGACTTGGAGTAAGATTTAGAACTACTTCTAATTGGTTAAGAGCTAGTTTTCCTTGGACATAAGGAAATAGGTTAATGGCCCAAGACCCGAAGGCATCTAGTATGAGTGGAAGTCTGCCCCCTTATGGACCACTGGTGAATCATCTCAAATATTGTGATTTTTATTGAATAATAGTAACGAACCAACCTACATTCATGGATAACAACTAGTAATAGTGATCCTCACTATTAATTGACAACTAAATTATGATAAATTTTACCATCTTAAAAATTTAACTTGTAACCAATATCATCATCAAACTTATTAAAAATATATATAAATTTAACATTATATAGAATTAATGTCTTTGTCTTTAAAAGAAGAAAATGAAGAATGACATGCGTGGAATTATATAATGAGCAAATTTTTGTTGGTTTCATTTTGATAGAATGTTGCATAATATTATTAATAAAATAAAACATCATAATAATTAAAACGAGTTATTATTAGAAGGTAAAATACTTAGCCTATAAAAATCATTATGTATGATATTAAAAATAATGAGTCATAGTATATAGTGCTTTGAGGAGAAAGTAGTATACATAAGTAAACGTGTTAGTGAGTCAAAATAAATAGGTGGAGCACGGCATCGTTGGAATCAAACTGAGTGTTGATGAGTCATGTTTGAATAACTCCATGAATGGAATAATTTTATTAATGCAAATAATGTATAAATATAATATAATGTATAAATATAATGATTTATGATTTTTGGTTTTATTTTTCAAAAGTTTGATGATTTTTTCTATTCATTTATGAGTTTTTATATTTCTCTAAATTAAATATTTACAATAATATATACAATATATCATAATCCTAAGGATTAGGTATTTAATATTCCTTTTGTTAATCTAAAGAGGTGTTTGTAAGTTTAAGTATCTTTTTAATTTTTTCAAATTTTTCTCTTTCAAGTGCTTTGGTGACGATGATTGCAATTTGCCCACTCGTGAAATAATGTATCAAATGAATGGTCTTGGCCTCTACACGATGTCGAATTAAATGGGACTTTGTGTGGACGTACTTTGTTCTATCATGGAAGCGAGGATTATTGGCCAACTTGATTGTAGAAGTGTTGTCAATCAAAAGTGGGGTAGCATTCACTTGTTTATCTTGCAAATCCTCTAGTTCCTTCTTGAGCCACACAATATCCTTTGTTGCCTCTGCAACAACCACATATTCTTCCTTTGTTGTGGAATTTGTTGGAATAGACTGTCTATGTGATTTCCAAGAGATGGTTGTTGATCCAAGACTCACGAGGTGATCTAAGACTCCATTCTCCTTATCCCCATCAAAGTTTGAATTAGTATGTCCAACTAGTTTGAAGTCCTCCACCATAGAGTATTTGAGTCCAAAGTCTTGAGTTCCCTTCAAGTACCTTAGAACTCTATTTACAACATAACGATGTCCTTCACAAGGTTTTTTCATTAACCTATAAAGGACCCCAATTGTAAATGAAATATCTGGTATATTAGTGGTAAGGTAGACAAGACTCCCCACAAGTTGTCTATATTTAGTTGCATCCTCAAATTCATTCCCTTCTTTTGATGTTGTCTTCAAATTTTGCTCCATTGGAGTAGAGAGAGGATTACAATTAGCCATGCCAAATTTATTCAATAACTCTCCAATATGCTTCTTTTGGGAGATGAATATATACCTTGGATTCTAAGTTACTTCAATATTCAAGTAGTAGTGAACATGTCCCATGTTTATCATATCAAAACCTTTCTTCAATTCTTTCGTTGTGGATGCAATACATGCTTCATTGTTCCCTGTCATCAAAAGATCGTCTACATACACCACACAATATATAACAATTTTTCCAACTTTCTTGACAAATAATGTTGCATCATCAAGATTAAAATGCTTGAAATTGATCTTCAAAAGATGCTCAATTAGCTTTTCATACCATGCACGAGGTACTTGCTTTAGGCCATGCAGAGACTTTATGAGCTTGCATACCTTGTGTTTTTAACCCTTTAAAACAAATCCTTCTGGTTGAGACATGTAGACGTTCTCTTTCAAATCTCCACTTAGGAAAGTTATCTTCACATCCATGTGATGAATCTTCCACCCATTTTGTGCTAGAAAAGCCAACAAAGCACAAATTGTAGCTATTGTAGAGGAAACTCTCATATGAATAGGGGATTCCTTTCATTGACTTGACTAAGGTTAGTGACAAACATGGGATAGATCACTATGACCTTTCACACTATACCTAAGAGTTGTACATCCAATCTATGCTAATAAGAAAGGAGGTCAAGCCTTATCTTTTACCGGTGTTTGTTCTCGTGTCATCCCATTTGATGCAACTCCAAGACTTCGCTCCTAGATCTTGCAATCAATTACCTTCACACGTATAACAAAATACACCTCCCTCAAACTCATTTGGCATAAAAAGATTGTCAATTACAACCAAATCTAATCTACTTTGCTCAAGAAAAAGTATATATACCAATGTTTGCAAATAACATACAATAAATTCCACACAATGGAGGGCGAATGCCATAGCTCTATATTAATAATAGAAGAAAGTACAACAAGATTGTGTTTACCTTGAGACCATGCAATACTTTCGGGCTCCAAGTTTTTAGAGTTCCTTCCTTTACCACTCTTGATTGCTCTCCACCAAATGAGGACACTTCAACTCTAGAATCTCTCTCTATTTCACCAACACAACGACTCTCAAACTCTAGATTCTCTCCCATCCCCTCAATTTGGCCTCTTCTTATAGGAATTTAAAAGAGCTTGGATATAGGCTTCATGTCATGTGAATTAGGTGGATACAAGTCATAGATAGGCTTGATGGCATGTGAATTAAGCAATTACAAGTCATAGATAGGCTTCGTGTCATGTGAACTAAGCAATTGCAAGTAATGCACAAGTTCCATGATCAATTATGAGCTTTTGCCAACCTATTATGAGATTTTTCTCTATTGTGAGCTTTTTCCAACTCACTATGAACTTTCTTCTCAATTATGAGTTTTTTTCTCAATTATGAAATGATTCTTGTTTCATAATTATATGAAATTGGGACAAAATAAGTATTTCCTTGTGAACTCATTATCATATTTTTACTCAATTATGTAATTCTAGCCTCATAACATCTAATAACATCTTTGCAAGGTCTATGGTGGAAAATACAAGTATAATACATGCCCCCTAATGCATGAGGTCAGAGGAGGAATTGATGGCTGAAATACATTACAAACAATTGTCAACCACACACACACACACACACACACACATCATCATCATCTCCAAGGTAGGCATACCCATACTTGGATGTAGGAAAAAGCATGGCCACCAACATAATACACCGTGGATCCATGAAATGATCTGCAAGACCATGGCCACAAAAAGTACATGGTGGATCAATGTCATAAAAGAGATCATAGCCATGGGCAAATACAATGTGGATCTATGTCACAATATACATCAGGAAGACATCCAACACCATTAAAAGTGCCAATGTGCTTTTTCAAAGTACTCACACAATAGTGATATACTCCAATGCAACTTGGGAGGGGTAGTATAAATGGGTGATGCCCCCGAGCCCATGGTCTTCAATCAAACCCCGTCGATGGTATGATTCCACGGCATGAAAATGGACGAGCCGATGTTGAGCATGGTAGAAATCGCCTGATTACCGGTCATTGATGAAACCATTAACAAATGCGAGGGTACCCACAGATAATTAAAATGGACCCTAAGGTACCTAGTACAATCTAGCAAGTGTGAATATAGTAGTTGATGTCAAACACTCATAGAATGGATTGATCAAGAGTCAATGAGGTAAACCCACACTTTAACCACTTCCAGATCGGAAGTGGTTAAAGTNAACAAATGCGAGGGTACCCACAGATAATTAAAATGGACCCTAAGGTACCTAGTACAATCTAGCAAGTGTGAATATAGTAGTTGATGTCAAACACTCATAGAATGGATTGATCAAGAGTCAATGAGGTAAACCCACTATCAATCACAAGGAATCTTTCCACTAAGGACTGTAAACTTCAATGTACTAACTAGTTTCTAGATCCACTTCCCAAATAATGAGCTAGTGTCGATAGGAGGAGATGCATCAAAGGAGGGCCTTAATGTATCCCCCATTAATTGACATGAAACAATAACCAAGAGATGTTGTGAAGAGGTAGAATCACCAAGGACAAATGACATAGAGATGGTCAACATAAAAGGCCAACAAGATTTCAAAATGGTCGACTCGGGCTTCACTTCCCTTGAACATATAGCATGACATATTGATGACTTGGAAACACTAACTCAAGAACACCAATGATATAGTGCAATAATTCATGAGGCATTGAAGCACTATCCATAGTGACTGGAAGAGTCACCAGATGGAGGAGTATATGGCTCCTAGGCAAGCTATAAACCAACTGCAAGACAAAGACGTAAACATGTGTCATGTTTAAGGGCAACAATGATTGATGTCTGCCACTTTACTGAATACATATCTAGGTTATTCCCCCCTCCCTCTTTTTTTTGCGTCTCCTTCATGCTTTTACAAGCACGGAGAGAGAGAGAGAGAGAGAGAGAGAGAGAGAGAGAGAGAGAGAGAAGTATGATTGATAGTGTCTTTTCCATGGTTTTATGAGTGCAAAAAAGAGATAAAAGTGTGCTCAATAGTGTATTTTTCATGGTTTTGCAAGCATGAAAAAGAGTTCAAAGTGAGCTCATTAGAGAAAACGAGTGGCTCAAAGGCATGAAACTAGGTTCCAAGTGCGTGGAGTAGGCCTATGCAAGTCGAATGCAGTAAAGGTACTAGGCAAGTGATGTCCACTCATAGTAACAATTTTTTCCATAGGTAAAGGTCACAAAACAAAGGTAAATCAACACAAACAATAAGAGGTCAAGAGTGACTGCAATGGTGATAAGTGGGATCAAAGAAAACAACAATGTAGTAATATGCACCAAGAAATTAGTAACAATAAGCCTATGCAACCATCAAGCAACATAAATGATAACATGAACCCCTTTAGGACATGGCCAGAAAAAGGTTAAGAGAGAAGAATGATGCTCAACTTGGGTCTAAATAAGGGTTCCTAGACCTACCGAGAATTGTACCATGGGCACTAAACAACAAAGGAAATGCTAACTAGGGATCCCATGAAGGGTAGGCACTACCACACAAGTTACAACATGCAATCAAAAGAATGACTAATATCACAACCTGGCGGAGTCGAACCTAAGGCATATGGACAACAAAAGTGACGATTAATAATGCAACAACGAGATGCAAGGAAAAACCCATTGCTATATACTACTTTAGAACACATACCTCTATTGAGCCCCTAGACAAAGCCCCATGTCAAGCATAAATCTCACCTATATATAAGCAAGACCTCCCTTGGATCTGCCCTTGATCCAAGACAGACAACATGATAGATCACTACACAATTTTCCCTAGATCTACTAGATTCATTCATATTCAAGCAAGAAGATAGAATTGCTATTACACATCAACATTACTCGCTTTGATAAGTGTCGCAAGTGTCGCATGTTGCTCACAAGTGTCGCATGTTGCTCACAAGTGTCGCAAGTGTCAAGCAAAGCATGCTACCATGATACCCATGTCATACTTATAACGACATTAAGAAGACACTTAAAATGCCTCAAACATTTGATTTGAAGGAAGAGGNATATCACTCTTAGGAGCGCTGACGCTCCCCTATAAAGTGCTAGGGAGCGTTATAACACCAAACAACCCTTCTGAAGGAGCGCTATGCATTTCAAGAGCGTTGGCGCCCCCCTAAAGCCTACTAGGGAGTGCTATAGCGCTCTGATGGCCTTTTTGAGGGAGCACTACCTATTCCGGGCAGCAGTTGATCTGTTGAGAAGAATAAGGGGAAGATCTTTCAATCTTGGAAGGCAATTGCATTCGATCTTCTGGTTCAGCCATGATCTTAGGGAAGATCCCTGACTCAAGGAGGAAAATCCTCATCTTACCCTTAAGATACCTCAAGAGATTAGGCCTCTCTAAACCTATATAAGAAGGCTCTATGATGGTGAAAGGGGAGGAAGAATTGGAAGCATGAAACCTATGATCTCATAGGAAACATACAGTGAACTGGAGGAAAGTAATCAGTGAAGTTGCTGTCATCTGGATCGTGGATCTTTTGAGCAAGGGTTAGACAAAAGAGACTTGACGAAGCTGTTGCATTCGCATCTACGGTTGTAAGTTACTTCTGTCATTGTTCTCATCAATATGACATGCTTGGCCTATTTCTTTCTAGTTTGTGTTTAATCTCACATGAACTTGTCTCTGATAGATATATCTATTTCAAGCTAATATCAATAGAGTAGGAAGTGGTTGTACTATTGTTTGTCTACAAGGCTCACCGAGGAGCGAAATATTGGAGCTCAACTCGGAGCATGCAGGGACAAACGCCCGAAAAATGTACTTCTTTTCTCCTTCCTCCTCGTACATTAGTTTGTATAGATCTGAAAGGAAGTCAGTGTCCATGTTAAGCGTCTTCTTTCTTAAGAGTTAAGAGTCTAGCTCTCAAGAGGAGATCTACCTGTCAGTAGGGAGATTTTCCTTCAACAGAAACTGGCGACTCCACTGGGGAGCGAATCAAAACTTTTGGTTTTGATTTTTCCTCATAAGACCTTGTCTTAAACTTTGATTGTTTTCTGACTTTGTTCACCCCTTCATATCTGATTGCACTTCCTGATTGACTCTTTACCCCATCACACTCAGCTTGCCTGTCAAAATTCCTTTGAATTTTTGGGTTTTTTTTGGACTTTTTGTGAGTTTTTTGAGCCTGGCGCCCCCCTGCCCATGTTAGCAGAGCGCCAAGACTCCCTGGAAGTGTTAGACAGAGCTTTATAACACTCTGGTGGCCCTTACACCAGAGCACCAACCCCCTTTTGCTCAAAATCTCTTAAAAAATTCCAATTTTTGGAGGTTCAAACCCTGTTTTTTCACTTGCTAAGCTGCTTTGTGATTCAATGCTTCTTCTTTTGACCTTTTACATGTTTCCTCCTGAGAAGTAAACACCTTGTTGTTCAAATTTTATGCCCTTCTTCCTTATTTTTGAGTTTTTGCTGTTGAGAGTTCGAAATCAATCCCCTGCTTTCTTCTCTCCTATCCGACTGAGCGAGAACTCTAGTGAAGGACACCAAAAGTCTGTAACTCTTCTCATTTAGTTCTTTGAGGTCATCTGATCCAATATCTTTCTCCTTCCTTTTGCGTTTTTGATTTTCTTTCTCTTGTTTGATTGCAAAAGGGTGTGTTGTTTGTGCGAAATCTGCATTTTCTTGTCTGAATCTCCTTGATTTGAAAGGGTAGTTGGCAGGACAAGTTTTTTCATTGAATTGATTATCATTCGCATACAAACGACAAAAGTACATCTTAGTGATTAGTTTTCATATTAGTTTGCATTTCTGAAATGTTGTAGCATCATATTGGATTTGATTGAGAACAAAATTGGTTGAGGGCATTCCTTATCAAGTGTTTGATAGTGAAAACAACTCTTCCTCTTTCCCTTAAATAGGTATTCATTGAAAAGAAATGATTGCTTATCATATTTCACACATATTTTTGGGAATTGAGTCATCATTCCATCAGTTTCACTTCCGTACACCCTCTGAGTAAATGACAACCATTAAAATCAACGCTTAACTAAAATTTATCAGACTTCTTACATCTTTGTTAGCAAACCTACATTAGTTTAAGG
>SNQJ01S0256219.1:0-22779 GCA_010110895.2 Picea sitchensis | reverse complement strand
ATGATTGGGAGAAAGCACATTTACTTTTGAATGAACTAAACAACAAAACCTGTTATGTACCAAATGATAAAAATGTTTGAATAAAAAAGAAGTACACACCATGTATACCAATGTTAACATGGATCACAACTCCAATAAAGATAAGAGAGATAGGTTACACAATAACTTCTTAAAGGATAGGAGAACCTCCTCCAAATACCCAATACATTAATACATCCCTATTTGCATGTCCTCAATAATGACTACATGATCTCTATATATACCTATTCACACATTGCACAAGTGGCCCCTTTTTTATTAGGCTAACCCTATTACATATATATGTACACATTATATGTACATTTAACCCCATATATTCCCCCCTTTGGGATCATATCATATACATTTAAACCTATATATGCCCTTCTTGGGGTCATATCATGGTACCCTCCAAAAAAATTTGTCCTCAAAGATGTAAAGGCTTTACATGTGACGAAACCAAGTAATATGTTTTTCTTAGTTTCCACATTCTTCTTTCCATTGATGATGATCCATCCATCCAATCTCAATTATTTTTGGTCTTAATGATAGCTAGTTATTGCATAATTTTCTTTCCTTTGATTCCATGTATTATTGTTGTAACTTCTCCAATTTGTAGTAGTTGTTGGTCTCTGATAATATCCTATTGAATAATGGTTTTGTGATACCTTATTCCATGAATATTGATGAATATTCCATCTTCTTCCTTGATAATGTTGATATTGATATTCTTGTTTTTATTGAAATCTTTCTTGGTAATGAGGGTGTCGATATGGTTTCACATTTGATGGTTGTCCTTCTCCCTACACACTAATTTCATTTGTCTTCTTTTCAGAGATAATGGCATCCTCTATTCTCTTTTCTTGGTCTTTGATTACTCTATCCTTGGAGATGATACCATCATATTAGGAGTGTACATCCTCTAGATGGAGTTCAACTTCTTCAAATATATTATGGAGACCTTCCTGAATATTTTCTTATTTCTCCTTTTGAAGTTGAAATGTGACCCCATCTATCAAATTCTTATGTCCTTCTTCAATTCTAGATTGCATTTTTAATTTTACCTCATCAATATTTAGGGATTCCTCAACCTTCTTGCAAATTTCCTCTTCAAGTATTTTGGTAGTCTCCTCATCCAAGATCCTTGTTTTTTGTTGATTTTGACCATGCTTGTTTTCTTCTTTCAATCTCTTGACCTCATCTGGTAATTTTTTATTATAGTTTCTTAATCTACATATTTTGACATCTTTCTTTTTCAATTCTTCCCTTGACTTGTCATTTTCCCACTTTCCTTTTCTACTCTTTGCCTGTTTTAATTTTTGAACCTGCTTAATGAGTGCTTCATTAAGGTCTTGTATCTTAGATAGATCATCACCCTTCTTCTTGACGTCTTCTTTTTATTCTTTTAAATATTCTTCAATTTTATGCATCACTTCTAGTTTGAAGTCCTCGATCCATTTATTTCATGAGAACAATTCTTCAAATACTTCCCATGTGATGTTTTGTCTACTATTAACACTCTTCCACCACTCACAATATTCACCATCAAAATTAATACTTGCCCCCATTACAATATTATTTTACCCTCCCCAACCATTCCAGGAGATTGATTTTATATTTATCTTCATCTCCTATAAATCTAGGTATTTCCATTGATTCTTAAGTGAGGTTTAACAAAAATAATCAAATTACAACCTAATTATATTAGAAATAATTTTCCAATGTAATCTCCTATGTTTTATCTTTCCAATGTCTTTTGAATCACCTCAATCAGACATCCCAATCAAAATTTATGATAGTTTGAAGTGAACATACCTTTGAAAACCTTGAATTGGAGTTTGTCCTTCTAGCCAACCTTCCTTCTGATGTATCTCTAAATTTTTTTCCTTATGGATTTGAAATTTCAGCCTGTATTACTCTGATATTTCTTCTCTGTAATGCCATGGGTATGACCAAAATTTGATATTCCAAGTGAAACTTATGGCATCTTTCCCAAAACTTGTTGATTTTTGACCTATTTTACAGAGCGAACTTGTACAGAATGCCACATATCCAATATTTCTTATGTGTTTATGAAATTTTCACCTGGAATAATATGTTCTTTATTTCCAAAGAAACTATTGACACTCAATTCAGACTTTCCAAACTTAAGATATTATCGTTTTACCCAGAACACCTATTTGAGACTAGTTTTAAGACTAGTCAAATTCCCCTACCTTCCATAACCTATATCTCATAAATTGAAACAATCCAAAATATGAATTTTCTTATCGCAAGTACTTCACTATGTCTACTTAGGATCCTGAAAATTTCACAATCTAAAACATCATCAAGGAAAATTTATAGCGAAATTACCCAAATGACTCGTTTGAGACTAATTTCAAGGCTAGTAAAAATCCTTAACATCAACAGAATGTATCTCGTTAATTAGAATGAACTAGAACCTAAAATGTTTATCAAGTGTACTTCAATATGTTTCCTAGGTATCCTAAAGATTTCTCATCTAAAGCATCCCAATATATATATATAGCAAAAATTCCAAGATGACTTGCTTGAAACAGATTTCGAGACTAGTCACAAACCCTCACTTCCACGGGCTATATATCAGAAAGAATAACGAACCAATACCTAAATTTTTTTACCAAACATAGTTAGTTATGTCTTATCAATATTATGAAAATTTCACAGTTTGAAACTTCGAAAAAAAAAAGGTTATAGTGAAAATGTCAATATGACTCTCTTGAAGTAGCAAAACCCTAGGTTTGATGCTCTGATACCAAATCTTATGATCCAAATGCTTAAAATACCAGAATAAACTAGAAGTACACACCATGTACATCAATTTTAATGTGGAGAATAACTCCAATAAATATAAGAGAGATAAGTTACATGATAACTTTTTAAATAATAGGAGAACCCCTCCAAATACCCAATACATTAATACATCCAAATTCACTTGTCCTCAATGATGACTACATGATCTCTATATATACTTATTCACACATTACACACGTGGCCCATTTATTATTAGGCCAACCCTATTACATATATATTTACAGATTACATGTACATTTAACCCCATATATGCCCCCCCTTGGGGTCATATCATAGACATTTAAATTGATATATGCCCCCCTTGGGGTCATATCAAAACCATGGAGGATTGAAAATGTGATTTAAGAAAACAAACCACAGAATAACAACAAAAACCAAGGAAAGTATGATAAAGGCACCCAAATCCCGAAATGCCAAACATGACAATGAATTCCATGCACTAGGACAAGCACTTGAAAATATATATGCATGCTACCCTAATATAACTATCCACCATGAAAGGTTGAGAGTTATTCCCACTCTCAGCAAACCCCATCCCAATTTCAAAATGCATATCCAGCGCAAGAAAATGTGTAATATTTAAGCCTCTATAATATTGCAAGCCATGACCATGATGTTACTCTATGGCCGAAGGAACTTCTGAATGGGAAAATTCATTGCATAAGAAAATAGTTGAGGGAGCATCCAAATGGAAAACTTCCCAGCCAAGGTAGAAATCTCATCAGATTATTCAAATATCTTCAATGTGGGTGGTGTAAAAATATAAACATGACTTAGAACCAATGTTATTCCATTAAGTATAATCCATTACCTCTACATATACACCCCAATCACATGCACTTTCCCCACTCTAAAGGCCTAACCATGAAGTGTCTCTAGTTCACTTCCCATTCCAAGTGTCACATCTATCAATTGAATTCAATATCTCCAAACAAGCAACACTAAACAAAAAAACTATTTAAAGAGATTCATTTTGGTAGGTTTTATTTTCACTCACCATGGTTCTAAAGGCTATCCCTGCTATAACCAAGTTCTCAATATCCAGTACAACCAACTCTATGGTGCCCAAATTCCCAATGAAGGTACAAGTGATGGCTCCTGGAGAGTATTGACATATAGCAATGAAAATGGTAGGACCTCCAATACACCACAACTTCTTTGATTCAATATTCCAAGTCTCTCTATCTTACAACAAACCCATTCCATTGACATGAAAAAATATATGAGAATAACAATAAAGATGGAATCCATGAATCTCAAAAGAAAATTTTGAATATGGGAAATGGATCCTAGTGGATATTGACATATAGTAATGAAAATGGAAAGACCTCCACTATACCACAACTTCTTGGATTCAATCCAACTCTTTGGGATTTGAATGTAGAGGTCAACCTCCCACATAACCAAAGCTCACTAAGGAAAATGGAAAATTAGATGGCCCTCAAAGAACCACTGCAAATAAGAGACCATGATGAATCTACATGTTTCACCCTCATGAAGTAAAATATGATTAAACCACTTGCCTACAGAACTCTCACCACCCAACTTGACTTATGCAATCATGCCTCTAGTTGGGGTACTTCAATGCAGTCTCGACTTCAACATTTAATGGGGTGTATGCATCTCCCACCTTGAATTTATGCAATACTACCTATAGTTGGGATACTTTAATGCAATCCTAGCTTCAACATTCAATGGACATATGCTATGCATAGGAAACTGATCTTAGATTTTCATCACACCACCCCACCCCAACTCAAGAATTTGATGTTAAATTTAGGCCTATATCACCATTCAAAAGTAGGATAATTCAATTTTCACATAAAAATGAGTAATAAAAAAAAAATAACAATTAAGCTAAACCACACCCTTGGAAAAAGTCAAGCCTAGTGTAAAATCATATTAATAGCCAAGGCCCATCACTGTATGTCCCTACAAGGACATATTAAAACATTCCTTATAGTCTAATTTATATTGGAAACATCATCATTTCAATTGTATTTGATATAAGTTTATATATATAATTCATTTTTTTAATAAAATAAATTTAATATATAATGTCACAAAACCTAGAAGAAAAATATTTGTTAATGTGAAATGATATAAATATTGATTACAAAGTCCCTACTTGGTAATCATACGATGAATTTATCTTTTTATTACATCTTATATGACTAATTATAGTCTATTTTTTATCACTAACACACCCCTATCAAATAAAAGATTCGTTATAGTGAATTTTTTAGTAATGTGTTCATATCAAATGTATTTGGTGTTGGTTAATAAGTTTATATATAAAGCATTAAGCATCTTTAATCAATAGTAATAGTTGGTGAAACAAGGATTTTTATCCAATTTTGATTCATTTATAGATTAATTAGAAGAATTATGCAAATGATGTTTGTTATTGGAAAAGCATAAAGATAGTTTTCAAAGACATCTTGATGCCCTTAATAAATGTTGGAATTGCTTTGAAATGAAATTTAATGTAACAAGAGAGTTTCACAAAAGATGGTGTACCTAGAAAGAAGATGGACCGTGAAGGGATGAGTGCTAGGGTTTGAAGAAATACATGCTTCCAACCCTGTTACAACCAGTTTTTACCCTCGCGAAGAGATGCAGACAACAACACCAGCGCTATGCTTAACCCCATAGAATGGGCCCAGGGGGGTGCAAACCCCCTCATATAGAAACGTAGCAGAAAATGAGAAAGAAGGAATCCAATCCAAGCAGTCGCCAGTTGAGCCCCTTTTACAGGTCAAAATTCCTCACTTTGATAATGTCACATTCTCATTATCGCAAGTGTCGTACTTTTGTCACAAGTGTCGTAAATGTCGCATTTACGTTCTGCATATGTCGCATTGTGAACAACACCATGGAAACACTTGATACATACTCTAGAACATGTTGGAAGGGGAAACCACGTCATTTGAAAAACTAAGAAAAATGTTTTTCCTTGAGAAATGGTCATCTTAACGAACTTTTGGAATTTCAGCGCTCCCCTGCTCATATGCAGGAAGTGCTAGCGCTCCTTGGCCATCTAGCAGGGAGCGTTGTAGTGCTTTGTTGCCAATTTTGAGGGAGCATTGATTGGTTGAGAGAATCATGGGAAGAAATCCCCCTTATCTCTAAAGACAACTAGAGATCATCTGAGTTGGTTTGGCTCAAATCCAAGCTTTAGGCTGCATCTAAGGAAGATACCACAACTGATGGAGTCATATCCTCAACTTATTCCAAATATATTTAAGGTGGTTAAGCCTCTCAAAGCATATAAAATTAGGCATTCTCATGGTGAGGAGGAGAATAATAATAAAAAAGTATTTTCATTCTAATCATGGATCTTTCGAGCAAGGGGTTGTACAAGGAGGACTTGGAGAGGTTGTTGCAACTGCATCTACATATTGTAAGTGCCTTGTAATTTTCTCATTAATATATTCTTGGCCTATTTCCTTCAAGTTTGTGTATTGTTGCATATACTTGTCTACTATTGATAAATTTAGTTTAAAATAATCTTGGTAGAGTAGGAAGTCTGTGTTTTCTTTGTTGTCCATTGGATTACAGATGTCATTAAGGAGCTTGAAGATCAAGTTCAGCCTGGATTAAGCGAGGACAAGCTTCAGAAAAAGGTATGTCATGCTTTCTTCCTCTTTTCCCTTTGACTAGTTTAACTAAATTTAAAGGAATGTTAGCATCTTTTTGTCTTGGTAGTAGGGGTCTAGAATCCAGGAGGATATTCACCTGTCCGCAGGGGAATTTTCCTACAACAGAAATTGGCAACTCCACTAGGGATCGAAGCTTTTAGTTTTGGTTTCTTTCCTTGGTTTTGTCTTAGATTTTTGCTCATCTTCAGATCCTTCTTGTTGTATTTGTACTTATATACATCTATTGTCATTGCTGAAGTTGTCTCAAAGAAACTGTTGATCAAACTTCCTGAGTTTTTCATTTTCTCGGTTGTTCCCATTTTTTCTCAAAAACCTGCACCCTCTTCAGTTACAACCAGCGTGTTGATTTCCTGATCAATGCTCCCCTATAGTGTGTTAGGAAGTGTTGTAGCGCTCTGGTGTTGTTATAGCTAGAGCATTGATTTTTCCTCATCTTGAAAATTTGATGACTACCTTTGTATTGGGTGTGATTTTTGGGTATTTCCTGTTAACTCGGAGCTTGTTTTATCAGTTTATGTCTTCTGCCAGACCTCCAACTTGCTTCTTTTAAAACCTTTTTCTTCAGATTTTGGGTTCATTTTGATACTTTTTCCGTTCATCTGATCGATTAAAGATTGTTGCAAGGAAACTCAGGGATCTCCTTACTATTTTAATTGATCTCTGATCTTCATATATTTCCAGAAAAATTATTAAGTGTGTTTTGTTTTTATCCACAACAGACACCTATTCGTTCCATATGGAGAAATCCATCGGAACATGATATTTATAAAAAAATCAATCTTAGTCGACCACCTCTTGACCCTCTTACCTTTGTTGGTGCTGAGGTGGGACCATCTGGTCAGACTATTGACTGTCCCATCGAGCAAGTAGTGTAACACCCTTGTTTCCCATAGTTTGTAAATATAACTATATGGGCCAAGAGACTATGATCAAACTCAATATGTGTGAATGTTTGATTTGATGGACCTTTGCATAAAAAGGTCAATGAATGTAAATTTTGTTATTTACTAGAAAATGGAAAAGTGTTGCATGACTGTTGGAAAGGGGCATGTGCTAAGAGAGAACATGAATGCTATGAAAGATATGGTGAAGAGGACCAGGAATGGTTGCATTAACCTCCACCAGACCAGTACCTTACTGGGTTTAATTTCTCAGGATCAGAACAAACCTCTGACCTATAAATGAATTACAGTCTGGATGGTAGGTGGGAAGACCTTCTTAAGAGTTAATGAGGGTATGGGGTAGAACACCCATCTGTAAGGATTTTAGACCTGACCACGGAGCAAGGATTCGAGCCACACACAATATTGTTGAAGAAGGCAAGAAAGGAAGTGTGGTGGGTAGAGGAAGGCCTACGAAGAGTGCAGAGAAGAGATCCTAAGCTCTCGTGCATGAGGAAGGACTGATAAATGAGAGTGAGTTCTGATCGCAAGAAATGGAGACTGAGTCGGTAGAAGGAGAGTAACATTTGTCCCTATCTATTCATGTATTGGGAGAAGGAGAGTAATCTTCATCCCTAACTTCCATTGAGTTGGAAGAAAGAGATTGAATCTCAAAGCATCGTGGTCTAAGCTCGAGGGTGGCTAGTGGTAAATCCATTAGGAGTGACTAAGCCTATGGTTGGGTGGAAACAAGCACCCCTTTCAGCAATGACATCATGCCTTATGGTTTTAATAAGTGTTTTCATGCCTTTTTCTTTGAATTCGAAATAACAGATGCATGTGTATATTTATATGCCTATAAATGGTTTCTGTATTAAAATGATTAAGATGTGAGTATGCATTTTTTCCCCTTGATAACTTATGCTTCTGCTTGATTTTCCATATGATCCAGTTTAATTTCTCGAAGTTGTTTTCCCCAGGGAATTACATCACAGTTCCAGAGTAGGAGAAATCCTCTTGGCACTACTACCGTCTCGATAACCTCACGAGTTTATCTTGCCCTATTTTAGAGATTAAAGATCTGCGATTTAGGGAGGCGTCTCCTCTAGACCAGCAGTCTAAGAGACTTTGAACTCATGCCCAAGTCCTTAACCAAAAACCCGATTAAGAGTAGAGTTCATATCCCAAGAGTCACCTAAAGGTCCATGTGTCATGGTTTTAGGAACCCTACGCTAAAAGGAGTTAGCTCATGAAGGTTTCAAAACTTCGAGAGTTCGAAGCTATGAGATGTCAAATTTCACGATAGTCACAGTTACCCGAACTACGAGAGTAACAAGAGTCGTAGATGACTTAAGAACCTGACAACGAAGATGGATGTGAGTCGGTCATCGAGAGGAGAAGCCATCAAAATCGTCATATCGAATCAAAGACCCACTAGAGATAAAAAAAAATCAAACACCAACCGCTCGATTAAATCGATGGTTGGGAATCAATACAGAGTGTGAAGGTGAAGTTAGCGGACATTCTAGTTCACGGCCCACAATTCACCAACATCATTGATCTCTTCGGTTTGGAATATCAACGACCCCAATTATACTGAGTTGGGTGAGTACTTTTCATATTGCAAAGGTTGAGCTCTTTGATAAAGAATGAGCATGTTGGGTCTTCGCAATCACTGTGAACCGTCAATCAACGAACAAATTGGTATTGGTCAGATCATGACTGTCAGACCTAGAAAAGTTTCTAGGCAAATAGTCGTGAGTTACTTTGGAAATCCGTGGAATAAAGGAGTCCATCTATGTCATCGATCTGAGATAAAGGACATGTGTCAACAGATCATCGACTTCGGGTGTAAGCACTCCTAGAGAAAGAGAGTGTGGAGAGGTTGAAACTCTCGAAGCCCGAAGAGCCGAAGTGATTTGCGACCGTCGATCTGTGGGAGACACACATCGACAGATTGTTGACTTTGGGTGTAAGCACTCCGATAGAAAGTGAGTGTGGAGAGGTTGAAACTCCTGAACCCCAAAGAGGCGAAGTGATTTGTAGTCGTCGATCTGTGGGAGACACACGTCGATAGATAGTCAACTTCGAGTGTAAGCACTCCAGGAGAAAGTGAGTGTGGAGAGGTTGAAACTCCCGAAGCTCGAAGAGCCGAAGCAGATTTGAGCCATTTGTCAACTGAGGACAGGTGTCAATAGATCTTCCATTTCGGAGGAAAGTGGGGTCACAAGAGTTGAGAACTACCAAAGTAAATCATGACCATCGATTTGAAATAGACACGCGTCGACAGATCATCGACTTCGGGTGAAATCACTCTGGGAGAAAAGGTGGTGTGAGCGTCCGAAACTCCCGAACGTCGAAGTCCCAAAGAATATCATAACCATTGATTTAGATGGAAGTGTGGCACTCGATCTGTAACTCCGGGTACAGAGTACTTCTGAGGAAAAAGAGTTGGAGTTCTTGGAACTCCTGAACACTGAAGTCCCAAAGAAGCTCATAACTGTTGATTTAGATGGACGTGTGGCACTCGATATGTAACTCTGGGTACTGAGGAATTCAAAGAGAAAAGGTGTAGGAATGTTTGAAATTCCTTAACGCCGAAGTCCCAAAGTAAATCAAGGATGTCAAAATCCCTGAGGACACTCGACGTTGGATCACGAACTTCAGAGGTTTTCCACTCATGAGGATTTCACGGGGTGGTCATCTTCGCGTTTGTTCATAGCCCACAGTCATATGCAAGTATAGGGGGATGAAATAACCCGAAGAACTAGGGAGAGGATATTTGCCAACTCTGAGCTCATTTCGAAGCATGGAGATTGTGGTTGGAAATCTCTGGAAAAGAAAAATGGAATAGAGACCCCGAATGTGGATGTTTATTCTCCTAAGAAGAGAAAACATTTGAGTTCCCACCATGGGTGTGTTACAAATTGGTATCAAAGCATGGTTACAACAATTGGCTTGCTTGGGCTCATGGACAAGTCACTTAAAAAGCATATTTAGATTAATTTTAAGATTGAAACCCTATCTTACCTCTTTCTTAAAGAGTGTGGTTAAAATTTATTGAGGAAAATAATGAAAATTTCTACTGTGTGTGTGCATTTACAAAACTTGAATTGTGTATTGTTCATAAAATAATAGATTGTCGGCTAACAATAAGTGTTTTATCATCACTCGAGCAATCAGTAAATCATGGGAAAACTTCAAGTCTAAAGGATGGTGACATGCTATGAAATGGGGGATGGCCCCCACAATAGAGATGATGAATTTGATGAAAGGAGGGCGGTGGAAACCCCTCCGGATCTGGCTGAAACTGTAAGGATCCTTGGGGATAAATTATAGAGTTGCAAGGCCTACAATGAGAGATTGATAAAAGAGAAAGAAAAACAAACAGAAATTAATGCAATCTTGTTGCAAATCTTATCCGACATACAGAGCCAACTGCAGCACGAACCCGCAACCAGTCATGTGGACTGACGACATGTGAAGAGAAGTCAAAGTCCACATGAGATCCGAAAACATGGCCCCATAAGTGACCACAATAGGAGAAGTACCTCGAAGAAGGCCCAACCTAGAGACAGGGGACACTCATCGTGAGAGTCCTCTGGAAAGGAAGACGGAAACTCCGAGGGATCTTCTAGTATCAAAACTAGCTCACGTTCTCAAAGGAAAGGAAAGAATCAAAAGAATTCCAAAAGTCATGGTCCTGAAGAGTTCAAGAAATCCAAACCACCCTATTTTTATGGAGATATTAAGAAAGGAGAAGAGGCTAAATCTTGGCTACTAGGTTTAAAGAAGTACTTCAGAGTCCATGACTACTCTGAAAAACTTGAAGGCTTGAATAACCACCTTCAACCTGAATGGAAAGGCTTCCATTTGGTGGGAAGACCTTAGGAATGTGAAAGGATACCATGAGAAGGAATTTTCATGGAAATAGTTCGAGAAATACTTTAGGAAGAAGTATATGTCAGAGAAATACATGGATGGGAAGACTAAGGAGTTCTATGAACTCAGGTTGGGACAACTCACCATAGATGAATATGTCAATAAATTCCTTGAGAGATTTAAGTATGTACCCTACATAAAGGATGAAAAGGTAAAATTGTAGCAGATTATTAGTGGGTTACCTCAGACCTACTGAGATAGGATTGAGTTTGACGAACCAAAGACCTTAGAAGAAACCATCCGGAAGGCGAGGTATTTTTATGAACAGTTCGGGAGTAAGACAGGACCTCACGAGGACTGGAAGAAGAAGAGTAGTTCAGGATTCAAGAAGAAGGGGTTTAAATATTCAATATTTAAGAACTATGGGAAGGGTTCTAGGATGAAACTTCCTACTATAAGTGTGTATCAACAAAATTTCCCCTCTCAGAGTGGAAATAAACCTTTTGAGGTAGTCCTGAGAAATACTGATAACCCAAAGAAAGAACCCTTAAAATGATGGGGTTGTGGAGAAGAACATATGTTGAGGGATTGTCCACACAAACAACAGAACAGTAGGAAAGTCTACAATATCCAAGAATCTACCACCGTCAATGATGTGGCTAGGAGAATGCCACGAATTTATGTAGCCCTGGACAATAATCAAGACGACCACCAAGATTCAATGGTGGAGATGGAAGGTATGATCGCCAACCATATAGTTTCTATTTTAATTGACCCTGGTTCTAATTTGAGTTATGTGGCCCTTCAGACGGTTGATAAGTGTAAACTGAAACCAATTAGACATGTTAAGTCGTGGTTGGTACAACTAGCCACTTGAACCAAAAGAAAAGTAGCAGAGGTCATACCAGCTTGCCAATTCATCATGGATAAATTGCCCACCCAAGCGACCCTTAACCTACTTCCCTTGGGATCTTATGACTTGTTGATTGGTATGGACTGGTTGGTTTCTTATAAAACTAATTTGGATTGTTACCATAAAACTTTAGAATTTTTAAATGAAGAAGGGATAAAGATGACCCTCCAAGGGATTCAGAATCCTGTCTCAGTGAGACAAATATCAACCCTTCAAATGAAAAAGTATTGCAGAAAGGGGTGTCCTTTATATGAAATATAGGTGTTGGAATCTGTTGAGGATGACAAACCAAACCTAGAGGACCACCCCATATTAAGAGAATATAAATGTGTGTTTCCATAATAGGTATCGGGTCTACCTCTGAGAAGAGACATTGACTTCTCGATAGAACTTACACCAGGAGATGTGCCATCATATAGAATGCCCTATAGGATGAGTACGCCAGAGATGGTTGAGCTCAAGCTACAGCTAAAGGAGATGATGAAAAAAGGCTACATCTGACCCAATGTATCTCCGTTGGGAGAACCCATCTTTTTTGTGAAAAAGAAAGATGGCACACTCCGACTGTGCATATATTATAGACAACTCAATAAGACAACCATAAAGAACAAGTACCCCTTACCAAGAATCGATGACTTGTTTGACCAATTGGGAGGTGATTCCATTTTCTCGAAGATTGACTTAAGGTCTAGATACCATCAAATATGAATTAAGGATGAATACAACCACAAAACAACCTTCAGGACAGGGTATGGTCACTATGAATTTGTGGTGGTGCCATTTGGGTTAACCAATGCCCCCGCCACTTTTATGTGCTTGATGAATAATGTACTCAACAAATTCCTGGACAAATTTGTATTGGTTTCCATTGATGATATCCTAATCTTATCCAAGAATGGAGAGGAGCACGAAGAACATCTTAGAATTGTACTTCAATTACTAAGAGAGCATCATATCTACGCTAAGTTTAGCAAGTGTGAAGTTTTCCAGAAGCAAGTCCATTACTTAGGCCATGTTATTTATAAAGAAGGGGTGGCAGGAGACGATGAAAATATCATATCTATTATGGAATGGCCTACCCCAAAGGAGGTATCTGATATTAGATCCTTCATGGTCTTATCAGGATATTACAGAAGGTTCATAAAATGGTTTTCCAATATTGGTTGTCCAGTCACTGCCCTTCAGAAAAAGGGGGTTAAATTTACTTGGACATCAAAATGAGAAGAAAGATTTCAGGAAATGAAATACCATCTGACCCATGCGCCCATGTTGAAGATTGCAGACTATGATACTGACTTCCTCGTGTGTACAGATGCATTCAAGGAAGGACTTGGAGGAGTCCTTATGCAAGAAGGGTGTGTAATTTGCTACGAATTGTGAAAATTGAATGGACATGAAATCAATTATGTGACCCATGATCTAGAGTTGGTTTCCATAGTGCACACTTTAAAAATGTGGAGACATTACCTCCTAGGTAGGAGATTTGTGCTTATGATAGACCATTGTGGTTTGAGGCACATGTTTGATCAACCAAAAATCAATGCCAGACAAGCCAGGTGGATGGATCTCCTTAGTGAGTTTGATTTTGAAATTAAACACATCAAAGGAAAGGAAAATAGGGTGGTCGATGCCCTTAGCAAAAGTATAAAAAGGATTCACCTGGTAGAGATAAGCAAAGGTGAAACGGATGTCTGGGAAAGAGTCAGGAATGCACAAGAAAAATATGTGTTCTTCAAGACCATGACCTCATACCTAAGGCAAGAGCCTATAAGGATAAAGTATGAAGGCTATAAGATGCTCGACGAAGGCTTGCTGACTTACAGAAACATATTGTATATCCCAATTTTTGGTGACTTGAAGAGGTTCATAATGGATGAACTGCACAAGAGACCATATACTGGTAATCTAGGTTATCAGAAAATGATCACGGCCACTAGAAAACAATTTTATTGGCCTGGATTGAAAAATGACATAGTTGATTACTTAGCTAAGTGTCTAGAATGCCAACAAGTTAAGGAAAAACACCGACACCCAACAGGGTTTTTACAGCCCCTTCCAATCCCAGAATGGAAATGGGAAGCCATCTCCATGGATTTCATCACCAGATCGGATTACCAAAATCGACCAAGAAAAATGATTCCATCGTGGTCGTGGTAGACAAACTGAGTAAGTCAGCTCACTTCATTCCTGTCAATTCAACTTGCAAGGCAATAGATATTGCCAACATCTTCATGAAGGAGATATTTAGACAACATGGCATGCCTAGGGAAAATGTATCTTACAGGGACACCAAATTTACTTCACGCTTTTGGAAATTTTTAATGGTTGGTTTTGAGTCTAAATTGTTGTTCAGCACATCCTATCACCCTCAAACTGATGGAAAGATAGAAATAGTAAACCAAATATTAGAATACATGTTAAGGATGCATGCAATGCATCAACCTAAGAAGTGGGAAGACTACCTACCATTGGTAGAGTTTGCCTACAACAATGGTTATCAAGAATCCTTGAAGATGAGCTCTTTCGAAGCCCTCTATGGTAGATAGTGCAAGATTCCAATCAGCTGGACTAATGCAGTGGAAAAATTACAATCGGACTCGACATGATGAAAGAAATGGAACAAAAAGTGATTCAGATAAAGCAAAATCCAAATATTTCTCAGGATAGAAAAAAACGTTACGTCGACAGAAAGAGAACTCCTAGAGAGTTCAAGACATGAGCACATGTCTATCTCAGAGTTAGGCCCATGAAGATTTCCCTGAGAATGGGAGCTTGTGCCAAGATGGAACCTCGGTATTGTGGACCCTTTGAGGCCTTAGATAGAGTGGGACTTGTAGCCTATAGGCTAGCACTCCCTCCCACAGTAAAGGCACATAATGTTTTCCATGTTTCATTATTGAAGAAATATGTACGTGATTCTAATCATATAATTTACTGGTCATTTATCCAAGAGGAATTCCTACCAAAACCTCAATGCATACTAGACAGGAAGGAAACCCCACTCAGGAACCGAACCATTGCACAAGTCAAGGTGCAGTGGAAACATTTTGGTCCAAATGAGGCTACATGGCAAGTGGAGGATGCATGAGACAGGAATATCCATTTTTGTTTACTTCTATATATACAGAGCACGTTGACATATAGAAAATCGAGGACGATGTTACTTTAAAGGGGAGGGGATTGTAACACCCTTGTTTCCCCCAGTTTGTAAATATAACTATATGGGAAAGGAGACTATGGCCAAACTCAATATGTGTGAATGTTTGATTTGATGGACCTTTGCATAAAAGGTCAATGAATATAAATTATGTTATTTACTAGAAAATGGATAAGTGTTGCATGACTGCTGGAAAGGGGGGTGTTCTAAGAGATACCATGAATGATATGAAAGATATGGTGAAGGGGAACAAGAATGGTTTCATTAACCTCCACTAGACCAGTACCTTACTAGGTTTAATTTATTAGGATCAGAACAAACCTCTGACCCATAAATGAATTACAATTAGGATGGTAGGTGGGAAGACCTCCTCAAGAGTTAATGAGGGGATGGGGAAGAACACCCATATGTAAGGATTTCAGACCTGACCACGGACTGGGAATTCAATCCACACACAATCTTACTAAGGAAGGAAAGAAAGGAAGTGTGGTGGGCAAAGGAAGGCCTACGAAGTGTGCAGAGACGAGAGCCTAAGATCTCGAGGTCCGAGGAAGGACTGATAAAGGAGAGTGAGTTCTGATCACAGGAAATGGAGACTGAGTCAGGAGAAGGAGAGTAACCTTCATCCCGATCTAGTCCTGTACTGGGAGAAGGGGAGTAACCTTCGTCCCTAACTTCTATTGAGCTAGAAGAAAGATATTGAATCTCAAAGAATCGTGGTCTAATATCGGGGGTGGCCAGTGGTGAAGCCATTAGGAGTGACTGAGCCTATGGTTGGGTGGAAACGAGCACCCTTTTCAGTAGTCACATCATGCATTATGGTTCTGATAAGTGTTTTCATGCCTTGTCCTTTGAATTGGAAATAATGGATGCATGTGTATATTTATATGTCTATAAATGGTTTCTATATTGAAATGATTATGATGTGAGTATGTGTTTGTTCCCTTGATAACTTATGCTTCTGCTTGATTTTCCATATGCTCCAGTTTAATTTCTCGAAGGTGTTTTCCCCATGGAATTACATCACAGTTCCAGAGTCGGAGCAAGCTTCTCAGCACTGCTACCATCTCGGTAACCTCACGCGTTTACTTTTCTCTGTTTCAGAGCTTAAATCTCTGCGAGTTAGGTAGGCATATCCTCCAGACCAGTAGTCTAATAGACTTTGAACTCGCGCCCAAGTCCTTAACCAAAAACCCGACTAAGAGTAGATTTCATAGCACAAGAGTCACCTGAAGGTCCATGTGTCTTGGGTCTAGGAACCCTGCGCTAAAAGGAGTTAGCTCATGAAGGTTTCAGAACTTTGGAAGTTCAAAGCTCTAAGATGTCAAATTTCACGATAGTCACAGTTACCTAAACTACCGGAGTAACAAGAGTCGTAGATGGATTAAGAACCTGACAACAGAGATGGATGTGAACCGTTCATCGGGAGGAGAAGCCATCCCAGTCGCCAGATCGACACAAAGACACATT
The DNA here is from genome assembly GCA_010110895.2 of Picea sitchensis. Classification (NCBI taxonomy): domain Eukaryota; kingdom Viridiplantae; phylum Streptophyta; class Pinopsida; order Pinales; family Pinaceae; genus Picea; species Picea sitchensis. The sequence continues at coordinate 5,961 of SNQJ01S0256219.1, read as the reverse complement.
GGAGCTAACAAATCAAACACTAGCCACTCGATTAAATCAATGGTTGGGAATCATTGTGGAGCGCAAAGGTGAAATTAGCAGACGTTCTAGTTCACGGTCCGTAATTCACTAAAGTTGTTGATCTCGTTGAGTTGGAAGATCAACGACCCCAATTAGACCTAGTTGGGTGAGTACTTTTCAGATTGCGGAGGTTGATCTCTATGATAAAGAGTGAGGATTTTGGGTCCCCATAATCACTGTGAACCATCGATTGAAGAACAAATTGGTATTGGTCGAATCATGACCTTCAGAAGTAGAGAAGTTACTAAGCGGATAGTCATGAGTTGCTTTGTAAATCCGTAGAGTAACGGATTTCGTATGTGTTGTCAATTTGAGAGAAAGGACACATGTCAAAAAATCATCGACTTCGGGTGTATGCACTCTGGGAGAAAGCGAGTGTGGAGAGGTTGAAACTCCTAAATCCCGAAGAGCCAAAGTGATTTACAGTCATCGGTCTGTGGGAGACACGCATCGATAGATCGTCGAATTTGGGTGTAAGCACTCCAGGAGAAAGTGAGTGTGGAGAGGTTGAAAATCCCAAAGCCCAAAGAGCCGATGTTATTTGCAGCTGTTGATCTGTGGGAGACATGCATTGAGAGATTGCCGACTTCAAGTGTAAGCACTCTAGGAGAAAGTGAGCGTGGAGAGGTTGAAACTCCTGAAGCCCGAAGAGCCGAAGTAGATCTGAGCCATCCGTCATTTGAGGACATGTTTCAATAGATCTTCCATTTTGGAAGATATCCACTTCGAAGGAAAGTAGGGTCATGAGAATTGAGAACTTCTGAAGTAAATTGTGACTGTCTATTTGAAATAGACATACATCAACAAATCGTCGACTTCGGGTGAAATCACTCTGGGATAAAAGGTGGTGTGAGCGTCCGGAACTCATGAATGTTGAAGTCCTAAATAAGTTCATAATCGTTGATTTATATGGACGTGTGGCTCTCGATCTGTAATCCTAGGTACAAATTAATTCGGAGGAAAAAGAGTTGGAGTGCTCAAAACTCCAAACATTGAATTCTCAAAGAAGATCATAACCATTGATTTAGATGGACGTGTGGCACTCGATATGTAACTCCTGGTACGAATTACTTCGGAGGGAAAATGTGTAGGAATGTTTGAAATTCCCGAAGTCCCGAAGTAAATCAAGGTCGTTGAAATCCTTGAGGACACGTGGCGTTGGATCGTGAACTTTAGAGGTTTTCCACTCTAGAATATTTCACATGGTGGTTGTCTTGGCGTCTGGTCATATCCTGCAGTCATATGCAAGTATAGGGGGATGAAAGAACCTGAATAACTTGGGAGAGGATATCTTCTAGATCTGAGCTCATTTCGGAGCATGGAGATTGTGGCTACAAAGATCTAGAAGAGAAGAATGGAATAGAGACACTGAATGGGGGTTTTGATTCTCCTAAGAAGAGAGAAAATTTGAGTCCCCACCGTGGGTATGTTACAAGTAGTCAATCTTGATGTTGTGTCAATACAAGTCCAAAGTAACGTCAAAGTCATAATTCCTAGTCATATACAAGGTAATTTGACGGTTACTCCTACCACACCACGTTTTCAACCTACAACTTCTTATGTTCCACAGAATCTTTTTGGAACACCTATACATCACATAATGCAGAACCCTTTCACACATGCACACTCAACTGCGAGACAAATCCTAACTGGGGGGAAACCATCATCTAGTGGGCCTGTTCCTCCTTGTTAGAGGATAAATTGGTATATGTGGACATTAACAGATCTCCCTAGATCCACCTGGATCTAGAACAAAACAGGATAAGACATGACACTTTCCCTAAGAAACTATCATTGAATTTACTACCAAAGGAGGAACGAGTGACATACCTTTATATCGCTTCCTTAGGTCTTTGTTGTTCCTACTTCTCTCCGGTGCTCTTGCGAGATCAGATCCAAGGCAACACAAACCAACCAAAGTGAAGATAGTAAAGTATATTCAATGACTACCTATGCATATGATCAAGGAATTATGTAATAAATAAGAGTGATTTTATGGGAAATGGACATGTCACTGTATTATATTAATATGAAAGTAGAAGATACAACCATATCGCCTTGATGTCGCAAGCTTCCTTTCGGTGGTCCTTTGTTCCAACACACACGCTTGCTCCAAACTTACATGAAGAAGATCCACTAGGGCTTGATGGACAGATGGAGACCTCAAGCATCAATTCAAACAGGATTCCTCACACAATTTTGAATCTATTCTTTCATAAAATCTTTATTCAATCTTGCTTAACCTCTTCCTTGAGAAACCCTTCATTATATAAGAGAAGGAGAGATGGTTAAAGGGATGAGGATGATCCCACTAAATCTGAGAAGTCAGTAGGATGCCAACCATGCAAATGCCAACTCATTTTCTAGAATATCCTCTTCTAGAACCTTCGTAACTTCCTCTTCCTTTTAATATTTGAAACAGGTTCGCACCCTACCTATAGAGAAGACTACGAACATCTCGCAGGCTAGGTATAGGGTTGCCTGTGAGAATCAGGATTCTCACACTCTACAACATAGTCAACCTGCGAACTCATCTTAAAATATGTTTTGTGGAAGAAGACAACAGTCACTTTTCTCAGGCAAAAGGTCCTTATGAGAGCCTGAACACATAAATGTAGAGACACCACCAGAGTGACCAAAATAATGTGTAACAGAATGCCCCCCAAAGTATGAGGTTGGAACTCGTGACAGCCGAAATATTTTGTAAAATGCATGTGTGTGTCAGAAACAAGGATTGCACCTAATCGAAAACCTGTAAACAATCAAGCATCTGCAGAATATAATACCAGTTCTAAGGTAGGCATTCCCATGCTCAGACCACAAATGAATGAAATCATAAATGTATTCCATGGCCACCAATCATACACCGTGGATCCATGTCATCAAAATGCTACATAGCCACCAGGAATACACTGTGGATCTATGTGTTAAAAGACTCAGATCAGGACATAGCCACGCAACATACAAAGTGGATCTATGTGTCAATACAAATCATAAATACTCCAGCGCAACCTGGGCCAAAAATATGAGACCCAGGGTCTTCAATCCCATCGTCTGAAAAGTACGAATCTAGCCATGTGATTACATGTGTCGAAGTCGAACATGGTAGAAACCACTCGATTACCGGTCATTGATGAAAACCGTTAACAAGTGCGAGGGAAATCACCATTGATGTCAATGACTCTTAAGGTACCTAAGTACAATCTGAACAAATGTGAATAAATGAGTTGAAGTCGAACACTCGGCGGAATCTCTCGATCAGGGACCAATGTTGTGAATCCACTGTCGAAAGCAAAGAGACCTATCATTAAGGCATGCAGGTTCTAAGGGACTAAATGATTTCTAAGTATTATTCCCAGATAATGAGTTGGAGTCGAAGGAAAAAGACTCATCACAGGAGGGCATTGATGTATCCCCCATCAATGACACGAAATAAGTAACATATTCCGAGGGTAAGTCAAAGTATGAATATGATTTGAAACGAACATAGGGAAGGCTGACATGGTAAGAATGGACAACTGCAAATGGATGACTCAATGGAGGGCTTGTTTGGACTTCTCTTGTACATATGAATGACACGACAATGGTCTTGGCAGCATTGACTCAAAAACAACCCAAGATATGACCTTGTAACTAGTTAGACGAGAGACAAATGGATTTCCCAACCTGTATTCAAATGATGAACAGGGGGTGTCATGTTCAAGAGCGACACTTACTTCCATTAATACAAATACGAAGGCATATCCCTTTCCCAAATCTTCCCCCACCATTTCTAGCAAGTACCTCTTTATTTTTACACAAGATTGAGGAGGATAACATATGCTTGTTGATGTAAGCTCATCCTTCGAATGAGTCCCTCGAAGTACATTTAACGAAACCTAGGAAGGATTGGTTCGGTCCCATAAAGGGTCTTTCGATGTTTGCTTAACGAGTCCAAAGATAGAAAACTCGGGGGTTTTTCATGTTTTGAGAGTCTGAAAAACACTTAAAGAGAACTCTCCCAGTTTCTTTTTCATAAATTATTTCGACAAGACCGAAAAAGTGATAAACTATCGCTCATCGAACGTTTTCTTCAAATATTTTTATGAGCATGAAAAGAACAAGATCGCTCGGCAATATTTTCGTTTTTATGGAGCGTGAAAAGAGCTTAAAGGATACTCCCTTATTTTCGTTGTTTTCGTGTTACCATGACGAGTATGAAAATATGACAAAAGTATACTCGGTTGCGTTCTCATGTATTTCCGAGCGCGAGAACGAACGAAGACTAAGCTCGAGGTTTTTCCTACAAAACCCTAAAAAGGTATTCGTACATGTGATGAAAAAAAGAAAAAAAATACCCGTACACCGTCATTCAAGCTTCTAGGTCACCTACCTGCGAAAAACCATACTCACAAGGCTATTAGGGTATTAGGTTTTTAAACAAAATAATATAAATAATATAAAAAATCAATAAGAAATAGTAAAAAAGTGAATAAATATGGGTGAAAATCCCTTTTTACCATTTCATTGTTACTTTGCCAAAAACTTGTCCAACACACCTCTTTTTCTCCAAATTTCTTTGCTTGATTGCGAGAGGTACAAGTGGTCATTTGGAAAACAGTTTTGTCCAATGAGGTAATCTCCTGATTCTTCAACTTTTTTATGGATTAAAATCGATTTTTATTGGTAATTTTAAATGTTTGAGTCCATTTTAGGGTCGGTGAATGCGCTCAGGCATTCTTGTAGGTGATCCATTCGGGACCTGCGAGAACCTAAGACTCTCACAAGTGAGCTTCAATGCACCTGCAAGAAACTCGCACTATGTGCAAGCTTCACCTGTGAGGGCCGAAAAATAGATTTTCATGCAAGTTTTTACTCAATAAAAATTTATGCAAGAGGTTAAAACAAGTTGCTAACTTCCTTATCATGACTCTATTGCAGGTATTGACCATCAATATGTTGGAATGGAGGGAAAGAGAACACGAGGAGGATGATGCCATTACCAAAAATGATCCGGGTACAGTTGTTTCCCTCCGGGAATGTGGGCTCTTAAAAATTTTCAGGATCACAGGCATGAGAGACCAACTCAAGTTGTTAGAGTACCTGGTTCACATGTGGGATGTGGATCAACAGTTATTTCATGTAAGGGTCCACACGCTGACACTAGATATCGAGGATATCTATTTTCTGACGGGGTTGTCACGATGTGGATACCATGCTACTCTGACCGGAGGTAGAGGCGGTAGAATTCCTATGAGCGAGTATGTTCGTCGATATTGTGTTCCTTAGGCGGAGAGAAGTAAGGGTAAGGTCGCCATCTGGGGTGTACAAAATCTGACCTTGCGGACTATCTTTTTTACCATTGCACGCATGGCCGGGAGTGTTGCTCCACACATGGCTCTCCAAAACTATTTCCAATATGCAATAGAGTGAAAAGAGCCTCGGGTTTTCAACTGGTTGGACGCGGTTCTCCGCAGTATGAAGAGGCAACTGACAAAGTACGGAAGGGGTGACCTGAAGCAGTTTGGGTACGGGTCACTTTTGGTATCATTCTTCCTTGAGAGGGTCCCATTGCTGCGACTACAAGTAGATTGGGGTTTACCAACCCCACAAGATCTGAGGATGCTCAGGTGGTGTAACTTCATGGATTGGCACGTAGCAGGGCGTATAATCAAATATAACAATTTATTTTTTGACTGGTTGAGGCCCCAGATGTTGATGATCGATGACTACACATATGTCGGTTTGGATTTCTGAGGAGATCCAAATTTGGTCCTACCTGAGGATGCTCAGTGGGGTGACTTAGGTGAGAAGTACACATTTTGTTCTTTTTTAATGTTTTTGCAAATTTTATTATATAAAATGTTTTTATGTCTATCCAAGGACTAATCAAAAATTTCTTTTGATGACACAGATGTGGGG
>SNQJ01S0256217.1:0-10052 GCA_010110895.2 Picea sitchensis | reverse complement strand
ATTTTTTTATTTTACAATAAAATTCAAATATTGATTTTTTTTTCTATTTTAATTTAAATATGTAATATACATATACCTTACATTTATTCAACTTATCATTTAAAAACATCTTATTCTATAATACAATTTTGAAAAAATAACATAAAATGGAAAAAAAAATATAAATCATAATTAAAATTAAGTAAAATAACATAAAATGGAAAAAAAAAAATCATAATTAAAATTAAGTTCTTTTCCATTTATTGTAAACATGTGATATAAATAAACACTACATTCCTTGAGCATCTACTTTACAATACAATTTTAAAAGTAACACGAGAAAGTGAAAGAACGAGAATCATACTCAAAGGTTAAGTATATAGAATCTCATCTACTCCATAATAAAATTTTGGATGCAAAGAGAGAAAGCGAAAGAACGAGTATCATAATTTTATGTTAAGCTTTAAAGTGTGCATTAAAGTTATATATTCAAATATATAACTTTAATGCACACTTTAGAGCTTAACATTTAATTATGATACTCGGTCTTTCACTTTCTCTATTTGCATCCAAAATTCTATTATGGAGTAGATGCATATTCTAGAGCTTAACCTTTAAGTATGATTCTCGTTCTTTAACTTTTTGTGTTATCTTTAAATTAAGTATTTATTAAGTGTATCCATGTAATTTTGTATAAACTTTTTTTGAAAAATTGTAAATTTTTATTATATAAAATAACGAATATGTATAAGAATGTAATTTTGTATAAACTTTTTTTGAAAAATTGTAAATTTTTATTATATAAAATAACGAATATGTATAAGAATATATAGAAAAAATTGAATAAAAATTTATAAAATAAATTTTCAAAACTTAAAAAAACTATATACGTGGTTGATGGTATTTTTAACTTTTCTTATTTTTTTTAAAACTATTATTAAAGGGGTTTTTTACAATGAAGTTTTTATGAGTTTTTTTGCAATTTTTTTTTTTAATGGATAAAATTTCTTTGTAGGAAGAGTAAGTTAAGAGGAAGAAAAATCTTCTCAACCATCATATGAGGGTTCCCCAAGAAGAGAGGTGAAACCCTTCAGAAAATGGAGACCATCGTATGAGTAAACCCACTCTTCTAAATAAAAAAACAACCTTTTATAGTACAAGAAAATGAAGATATAAGAATTATGCCCATGAAACTTGAAAATAACAAAATAGATAAACTAAGAAGATGGTTACTAATAGAAGTCATGATCCAAAAAAAAAGGTCATCTTTTGGTTATAACAAAAATAAGCCAAATATAAGACATAAACCTTTTTAAACAATCAAAATTAATTCAATAAAATACTCAATAACAAAAATAAGAAAATCATTAGAAGATATTACCTACATGGATTGAGAAGATATCCTCAACAAACAAGTCTACCCTTCTTTGAAATAAAATAGAATCTCACCCTTCTTTGAGAGAAAAACCCTAGGTTAGATAAGAAAGGAAAATTTGTCAAAAGAGAACAAAAGAATGGGAATATTTAGGACAAGAAGGGGATTTTTGTTAAGAAATAGAGTAATGTTTATTTGTAAAATTACAGAAAGGGGGATGTCAATGAATGTACATAATGGATTTAAAGTTGTCATTTGGTTTATATTTCTTTAATATTATGTTATGTGAATGTATTTAATCTTTTAATTAAGAATAAAATATAATTTAAATATTTATCATTATTTAAATTTGAATGCTCATTTTCATGGGTCATAACTTTCGCATATGAACATCATTTTAGTTACACGATATATCATTGGAAAGCTCTCAATAAGATTTTTATAGTAATGTGTTTATTTATCTTTAAATTGAAATATATTTTTGACATTTTAACATCTAAACATTGGCATTTTGATGTTGATATATCAATGTTAATAAGCTAAGTAATAAATGTCAAAATCCATAGCAATTTCAAAAAAGAAATATAGAGTACAATAATTAAAAAATTAACAAATGTTAAGAAAGTAGTGTTTATGAAAAAATTACTTAAAAAAATAGAAATGCAGTTAATTTTGATACCGAAAATGACAAAAATCATATGTTTCAAAACTAATGTTGAAATAAACATTGTTTTTTTACCCAAAATGTAGTAATGTTTATATATAATGGTATCGATATTATAAATGTGGTTTGATGATAATATTTCATTGTCAATATCATCAATAATAATGAAAATGTATAATATATTTTAATTATGATTATTGAAATGATAAATATTTTAATATTGTTAAACTCAAATATTATCTATATTTTAAATAATAAAAGTTGAAAACGTAACTAATATTACGTATTCAATCTTTTTAAGAATATACGGTGAAAATGTATAATGTACTTTAATTATGATTATTAAAATGATAAATATTTTAATGTTATCAAACTTAAATATTATCTATATTTTAAATACTAAAAGTTGAAAAATGTGACTAATATTAACTCTTCAATCTTTTAAGGATGTAAATATGAATGCTTTGGGAAAAATAGTTAAGGTGTTTTCATGAGTTGGAAAACACGAGTTGGAAATGAATATGCATGTGATTTAAGAGAAATAACATTAGTTATTGTTGCAAAATTAATTTCAAAATCTCAGTTATTGGAAATAACTTTAAAAAATCAAGTTTCATAAAAACCAGTATACATATATGAAAATTCAATGTTCATTAATATGAGTTTAATGAAAACCATTACACATATATGAAAATTCAATGTTCATTAATATGAGAATGACAAAATTGTTTATGAGAGGTTTACATATATTGTTAAGGATATGGTAAAAAATTTGTAAGATGAATTTTTCGTTTTCAGTAAATGTAGATGATGTAGTGTGGTAGTGAATATATGTAGAAGGTATAGTGTGGTAGTGAATATCTAAAAGTGAATGCGAAGAATATCTATAAGGAATGGGATCCCCTTCTCTGCCATGTAGTCCTTCGAGTTATCCTGCTTTCCTCCAGGGCTCTAGCACAAACTTGCTAGGAAAACTCTCTGCTAGGAACTCCAAGGATTCTTAGTTGTAATGGAGTTTATCAATGGCAACAATTCTCATTGCACACGGGCATGAATTTCCCATAGTCATTTTAGCATCCATATGCATCATCATTCTATTTCAGTCATGGCAGCATAGGTTCTCCCAACAACCTCTGTGAAGAATGTTAGGGTCCTACCCTAACCCACTTACTTAGATAATTTATTAATGAATGAGGCCACCTTCCTTCAATAAGGCCCATAAAATAGTCAATCAATAGTCACTCATTGCAAAAAGGGCCCTCTTTATTAATAAGACTCAAATTAGTTAGTCGGTCCTCATTATAAGTGGGCCCATAGGTAGTTAAAATTCTTTATGGATAACTATATATTGAGTAGGAGGTTATGTAATGTTTTGTCAAGAATTGTTATTGTTATTAGAGATTTTCTCTAGAAGGTTTCCCCTTTGAAGAGGCAAGTGAACATAACTCTCTATTTTTTATTATCAAGAGATATTTGTCAGAGTTTATCTGTTTTCTCTTCTGTTCTTTGGTTTTGCACTACATTTTATGTGATTTCTCTGAATTTTTGGGGTTAAGTACATTATGAGTGGTATCAAAGTTTTTTCTTGGATAATGAGTAAGAAAAATTTTTAGGCACAAAGTGGCCTTTCTCCCAACAACATTAAGGTTGATTTATGAAACTTTATGTGCATAGGTTGAATAAACTAGCCATCAATAAGAATTCACCTAAAAAAACCCAAGTTCAAAATACAAATCATCCAAAATGGATTCCAAGAAGTGGATATATTGTTGATTTAAAATCAGACCTTTTTAGGGGTTTTTTTAGGTGATGACCATGAGTTTCGCAAATTGGATTTTGATAGAGTGCACAGATTTCAGTCAAACCAATGCTAATAGATCTAGAGAAGTTGTAGCATTTCGTAATTGGGGTCATAATAATCAATCCGAGAAGTATAACATAAGTTGTGATCATTTTACATTTTCGGCATCAAACCTTACCTTGAACAAGTTATTTTCTGGTGATTTCAAGAACTTTTTTATGGGTCAGCAAGCTCCTAAATTTTGTATTTTTTTAGAGACATGTTCCAACGTCTTTAAATAACACAGTGATATTTCATTTAGTTGATAAAATTATGATTGAGGAAGAATACATTCAGGAAATACAAGTGGAATGACATCGTTGGAAACCCTTGTAACCCCTATTGGTACCCCTTTGAGTAATACCACATCAGATAGTACCTGTATACATAATATCACTTCCATGTACCTTTGGTTATATATAAATTCCCCTAACTATACCCGAAATCAGCTCTAGATAGGCTATTCGGTCATCTTGTTGCTATAGTCCACCAAGAACAACACTCAAGGATATCACTCTTTAGTACATGGGTAGTTGAGCAATACGGCTAAGGACATGGTTGAGCCTCCTTAGTCAATTCCTTGAGATATTGGACTAAACACTATTGTTGGACCATGCATGTCTATCAGACAATTATATCACTAGACACTCCCTTATCATTAGGACCTGGTAACCCTTTTTAGTGATCTCACCCATGAAGGATCCCTATAAACCACCTCATACTTCTCCAAACAACATGACCAACTTATCTACTATAGGTAGGTTGGAGTACGTGGAATGTTAGCTTAAGAAAATTCACGATAACATAAATGGGTTGGATGAGAAATTGGATAAGTATCTAGATGAGAAGTTGGAGCGACAAAATTAGTAGAACCTATCCAAATTCTAAAATATGTTGAATGAGAAGTCGTCAAGTATGCTAACTCAAGGTATACCAAAATAACACCACTTGACTACACAACACATTGAGACACACTAGGAAGAAATTTCTAACTCAAGACTTTTAAGCCACCCACAACCCTCTTCAGGTCCACGTAGAAATATACCAATGGATAATAACATATGGCACCATTCTCCTAAGGTGGACATGAACAAGTTTGATGGTTCTGACACATCATGATGGGTCACTCGAAAGGAACATTACTTCGACCTCTAAGGAATTACTGATGGCATGATGAAAATAAGGATGGGGCTCTTGTATTTAGATGCAAACTGATGACAATGGTGGGAATGGAATAAAATATCCTATGTAGGATACATCCCCTAGAGTTCCTTTGTTAAAGTTATCCATGCACATTTTGAGAGAGATACTCACTATTTAGGGAAACTTACCAAGCTGTGCCAAACAAGTCGAATCACTAAATTTATGGTAGCCTTTGATAATTTATTCATCCATACAAAGAACTTAATAGATTCTTTCTATAAAGAATGTTTCATTAGTGGCCTCAAGGAGGAGATTCAAGCACAAGTCAAAATGCAGTGTCCTGCTTCATGGTTGGAATTGACTCAGAGGTCCCTAGAAGTAAGTATGGCGATCAATATAAGAAAATCATCCTTCATTCCCTGCACACGTCCTCCCTAGGTAAATTCTCCAAACACAACTCCTACTTGTCCCTTGAATGTACAAAGGTTGTCTCCAGTAGAAATGTAAGACCACCAAAGACATGGAATCTACTATGATTGTGATTAAAAATATGATCCAGGTCATCGGTGTAAAGAACATAAATTGTTCCAAATTCGTATGACCACTCAGGCCCTAATCGAAGACATAACTATCGAAGAGACACCAGAATTACAGATTGAACACACCAAATATTAGACTTAGGTCGATATCAAACCTCCATTCCCTCGTGAAGAACCCTTAATCTCCCTGCATGCATTGTTGGGCATTTTGACTCCACAAACCTTGAACCTCATGGGCTACATCAAGCAAAGGAAACTCGTAGTCCTAGTCGATAGTGGAAATACTCACAATTTTATTCACAAGAGAGTGGCAAAAGAAACCCATTGTTTTGTACACCCAGTGCACAACTTTCAAATCATGATCACCAATGCAAGTATGATGAAATGTCACGGTAGATGTGAAAATGTCAAACTCTAGATAGGATATTATTATCTCAAAACCCATCAATTTTTCATTAATATGGGTGGATGTGATACAATATTGGGGCAAAATGGCTATGCATATTGGGACCAATCACCATGTATCTCAAAGAACTCTATATGATTTTCACTAAAGGTGGGCATGTACACACCCTTTGAGGGATATAAGTAGGCTCTCCCAAAATAATTGGCTCTCATCATATGGAGAAGTTATTAAAGAAAGGCCACTATGGCATTATTGACAAATTTAATGCCATACATGTTATGGATAATATAAAATAAGAAATCCACCCAGACTTGCAGTTGGTCCTTGATAAACAGCATCTGGTCTTTGAGACACCAAATGGTTTACCTCCTTCTCAAGGAGAGCATGACCATGGCATTCCCTTGATAACAAGAAGTAAACCACCAAAAGTACATCCTTATCGACACCCTTTTGTACAAAATAATGAAATATAAAATATAATTTAGGAACTTTTGGAGGAAGGGGTCATACATCCCAGTACAAGCCCTTACTCATCCCTAGTAGTCATGATGTTAAATAATAACGCCCATTGGAAATCACTAATAAGAAATTATGTCACCACAACTTGGTAAAATCCACATATGAGAAGGAAATTATGGTTATTATTCATGAAGTGGAGACTTGGCAACCATATCTCATAGGGAGGCATTTTCATATCAAGACTAGCCATCATAGTCTAAAGTAATTCATCAAACAATAGTTGTCTTCACCAGAGCAACGTAAATGGGTCACCAAGATGTTGGGGTATGATTATAAGATCATATATAAGAAGGGTAAGGAGAATGTTGTGGCTAATTCTTTATCCAAACAATTTGATGAGGGTGGGTCACTCCTTGCCTTATCATTACAAAGTCTAGGATGGATCAAGGAAGCCTCCAGGGAATGGCTAGAAAATATTATTGTTGTTCCAGGAACCAACAACCTCCTTTTTCTTATATATTCACTTGTAAATACTATCTCCAAGAAAATGGAGCCCCCTTTTTGTTGTCTTCTAAAACAAAATCTTGGCTTATATTTTCCTTAATATTGATCCTTGATTACCTCCCTCTAGAACATGATTTTTTTTATTTTCTTAGTACTTAGTAAAATCTTAAAATTGAGTTTGTGCCATCGGGAAAGTTGTTGTAAAATCATCCCATATATATCGGAGGCTTTCCCTTCAAATGTTTTGGAAACTGTCAGAACACTTCCCTTAAACTCCTCCAAAACACTAAAGTTTCCAACCGCATGACTTTGTATAAACTCCGCTAGTTCTACCAGAGGACTTCTCACAAACTCCTTCGGTCGACCCGAAGTAGCTCCTACCTTTCTCTATGAAACACACTAGGAACAAATTCATATCAGGACACATAACATTAACATCTCTGGTGTAAACCAAAGACTTTTATATCATGTCCTTCGATGTATACCAGAGGATTTCCCTCTAACACCTTCAGTATAATCCTCTTAAACACTCTAGTCGTGTTAAATGTGTCTGGTGGCTATAAAAAAGAAATCTCATTCTAAAATCCTCACCATTTCTTCTCACGAGTGCCCAATATTCATGACGAACAAAGTGTCAAACCACCCTTCCTTCAAGCTTATAGGCCGTGAATTCCTCTTATAATTTCCGTTGACGCTTACCCACGTGGCATCTTGTCTAGGTATGCCCTAATTTCCTTAACATTTTCCACATATATAAGCTCAAGCGTTAGGTTTCAAATGTTGTAGGGTTATGGTTTCATTTATTTAATGGTTATACCTAACCTCCATTGAACCCTACAAGCCTCGACCTCCTGCATCATTGGCACCCTCGGCTCCTTCGATCAAACTCCATGAAAAGATCCATGCAAAAAAACCCTACTTCTTCACCTTTCAGTCCCGACCTTTCTCTGCTCATCTATATCATGGTTTCTATCTATCTCAAGGGCCATAGTTGCACACTTTTATCCCAATATTAAAGTCAACCTAACCTCATATCGTCGATGCCATATGCAAATTTTCCCTATGCATTTTTCTCCCATGGGATAGTCAGCCACAACCCTGGCCATAGGGAAAACTCCAAGCTTAAATTTTGTCAAGCGTTATTCCCATAGTCAAAACTTCTCAAAGTTTGGAACCCAACCTCCCACGACCTTGGCACTTGAATATGGAACTCGAAATAAAACCCAAGTCCAAGACTTAGTTAAAATTTGATGAGTCACTTTGTAAACCAGAGAGGTTATCATGAAGTCTTTTGGTCTAACCGTATACTTTCACACCAAGTTCTTTGGTTCACTCAGATATCTTTAGACAAACTCCTCTAGTTTCATCGAAGGAGTTGACACAAACCTTGCTAGTTATCCTCAAAAGACTTGATTTTAAGTCCATTGGTTCAACAAAGTACTTGATGAAATTGATGTCGGTGAAAATCGACAGACTTGACATAAACTCCTCCAGTTTTCACCAGAGGATTTAGCACAAACTTCGACAGTTTTTTCGGAAAAATTCATGATACTACCTCTGGTTTACATCGAAAGACTTATTGTAAACTTTATCGGTGTACATCAGAGCTCTTCACACAAAATCCTCCATTGTGCTCATATGTTTTAACATGAACTCATGTGAAGTAATCAGTGCAATTTGCATAATATCTTTCGGTGAATACTAGAGTATTTCGTGCGAACTATTCTGGTGTACACTGGAAATTGTCACACACATGTCTCCAATATACATCAGAGAAGTTCCTATGAACTGCTTCGGTCCCAAATTTCTTGTCCATTTACCTTCAACTAACTAGTCTAGATTTTAAAAGTCACCTTCACCCAAAAGCTTAATTTTTCACAATGCTTACCATCACTTTATCATTTTTTGATGACGACCTCCCACCTAGAATCAATACAAGTAATTCTTCGGGTACTGATCACATGGTTTATAAAGAATATCTACCTTTATATTTATCTTTTATTTATTTTATAGCATTTGATATGATCATGTTCATCTTATTTACTAGTTTGATTGCATTAATTTCATCTATGTTTTATAGAATCATACATGTCTCCAAGGAAGAAGGAAACTAGAAAATCCCCTACCACAAAGGCCTCTAGGAGTGGCCACCAACATGAAGATGAAACCAACATTACAAGAGAGATGTATGATGGTGCAGACATCTTCTTGGAAAAAGGGGAAGATTCACTCAAGTGGGGTGACGTTTATCAAATGTATAAAGAAACATAATTTTGTCATCGATGTGAAAGATCAAGAAGAACACAAGATTTTCAAGAACATCATGAAATATGGAATTCCTAGAGTAATTGTTGGGTATGTGTTAGTAGGGGGGTGCATGGGGGCAGTGCCCCCAAAATTTGTTTTGCCTCGGGAAACATGTCATGTATTTAGGTGGTTTTTTCGACACATGGTTTTTGCCAATGGTTTTCTATTTCCGGTTAAGGAATTAGGGTTTTGGACTAATCTAGGTCAATGGGTTAGGGTTTTGGATGCCGCTGGCTCCTATATGTATATTGTATTGTAAACAATGTAACACAAATGAATGAATATAATATATGTGGGTTTTCTCGGTTTGGGTTTCCAGGGGAAAAATCTATGTGTAATGTTTGTATTTTCCATTGTATCTTTTCTATTCTTTTCTGAATATATGTTTACAGTAGACATTGTACAAGGTTAGAATTTACATTTGGTATCAGAGATTTATTGGCTTCAGGGGGATGCCTTTGTGGTCAAGGGTTTTGCTCGGGACTGTGATAAGCCTTGTTACAGTGGGAGATCTGTGGTATTGTTTTTCAGGTGAAAAGAAACGGCAAGCAATTTGAAGATGGAGATCAAGAAGTTTAATTGGAAAAGCTTTGAGTTGTGGAAGATCAAGATGGAAGATTTTTTGGTGGACAGAGATCCGTGGATCATGGTAGATCTAGGTACTGCACCTACAGGAACTTCTGAAGATGACTGGAAAAAGATGGATCGGAAGGCAAAGAGCACAATCTGATTGTGTCTCTCCTATTCAGTATTACTGAATGTGTCAAAGGAAGCTACAACCAAGTATTTATGGGAAAAGTTGGGGAAGTTGTATCAGTCTAAGTCCCTGGTAAATA
>SNQJ01S0256214.1:0-12519 GCA_010110895.2 Picea sitchensis | reverse complement strand
GGGATGGATTTGTTGGGGGTTTTGTCCTCCTGGTCCCGGGTTGTTATTGTTTCAATTTTTCCCTTTCCTCTTGGCATTATTCGACTGATGAGTTGGATTTTCTGTATTCAACTGTTAAAAAGTATGAACCTGTTGAATGGGAGAGGGCTGAACAAAATTAACACTATCATGTGGTTTTTCTGGTGGAGCAGCAACCAGTTGGGAAGGGCTAGGAAATGGAAAATATGGGTTGTTTTGTGGAGGTGATCCATATGGTGGATAGGAAGTTGAAGTACTTCCACTACTATTGGGGTTATATACGGGGGTTGGGGGTGGACCCATATTGGATTGAGAGACCAGATACATCAGTGGTACTGGTGGGGGTCCCCCCAATGGCTGACGAGGAACAACAGGGTATGACTGTTGGTGAGTGGGAGGAGGGTAATAAGACATCCCTCCATATGGTTGTGGATATTGATTTGCACCATAAGTGGGTGATGGGTGGTCGTAAGGGTTGAGATGTGTCATAGAAACAATCAACCCATTCGCAGCATGGGACATCCCGGGTTTGTCTTGGCCAAATGGTATGGGTAAGGGTGCATCAGGCAATACTGTGTACAAGTAACCTGATTGAGCATATATGAGGTCAAATCGTTGGGCCTTGTTGATGGTTTCCTCTTCTGATTGAGGAAAAGTGGATGCTACATCCATTGCAATCACAGGGACGAGCGATTTAAGAAACCAATTGAGATGTTGTTCTTTGGTGGTTTTTGCTTTACATAAACTGCATTGTCGACACCATTCATGGATGTGGTCGTCGATATGGATAGCAATGGTTTGTTTGAACTCGGAGAGAATTTCAAAACCAGTATCATGACGAACTGATAATTGGAAAAAGGACAAAAAGGCCTTGGCAAATGATGCAAAGGTCATGTGGGACCTTGATTTTTCGTCCACATACCAATTGATTGATGAACCTGTGAGAGTTCTTTGAAATAACCTCGAGCGGATGGAATCATCCATGATGTTGTTTGAAGAGCACCATAAGTGGAAGGTCATAACATGGTTGGTGGGATCTTCCCCTAGTTTTCCTTCAAACTTTGGAATATCTGAAGGTAATTTGGTAGGCATATTGGGCCAAGTGGTGTCATGCATAATAGGATCATTCGTCAGTTTGGTTAAATCAGGAATGTTGAGGGATGCTAAGTATGGCATAGGGGGATTTGGTGGAGGATTAGTTCCATCCATTGTGTGTGTAGGTAATGGACTTGTCCCTTGAGAGGGATTTGGTAGGTTTATACTTTTCCCTTGAGAAGAAGTTTGTCCCCCGCCTCCTTGTGAAGGAGAACCAATAGATGGATTGCCTTGGGTATTTGACCCAAACAAAGTGGAACCAATTAAAGTTGATCCCAAAACAGTAGCACTCACTGGGGTGTGAGATGTTTGAACTGGTGAGCTGGCAAGACTAGGGACTCCTCCTATAATAGGAAGGAGATTTTACAAGCGCCTAGAACGACGAGGATTCTATGGTTCCCCTATGGTTCCGATCAACAAAGTGAATGTGTGAAAATGGTGACAAGAGATAAATAAATGAACAAGAGATTTTTATATTTTTGACCTTCACAAGATAATATAACTCACAATTGCATGTAATCAAATGAACATCATACATAAATCAACTATAAGGTAAACAAGCATGTGGATAGGTGGATTTTGACTGCGTGGGGGAAAAACAAAAATAAATGCTCGTGTTCTAAAAGACCTATCGTCCTTCCTCTCAATTTAGCATTGGGCCTTCCAATAGCACTCTACAGTGGGGTTTGAAGCCACCGAAAGAGGAACTAGTGAAGGTTGAAGTAATCATTTATAATGAGGGGTAGAGGGTGCATATCCCGAAAGAGCTGGTGATATTTCCCAACAGCCACACAAAATCTGATCAAGGTGTGATTGCAACCCACAACCGCTACCTGGGTAGATATCCTATGTTTGGCCGCTAAGTACCTCGGTCAAAGTGCAACATTTAGATTTCTGGCCTAAGAAATGGGTCACAAGCTGGATACCATCACAAGAGTTGGGTGACTCAAGGAGGGATGCATGGAACAACTGGACCTCGGCCTTCGACCCTGCACGGGTATCTCCTTGCCTTATGGTATAAGAACACTTGACTTGTAGGATTTGAAAGATCCTTATTCTCAACTTCTATTGTTTCAAAATGTGAGAACCTGATAACGTGGGGTTATTTGGATGCCTACCCCCGAGATCCTACCTAGACTAAAAAAATATTTTTGGCACCTCCTTTGGAGGAAAATTTAGTGAGTTCTTAGAAATGTTTTTAGATGGAGTGAGCTGAGAGATTGGGGTCATGGACCAACCTCATTTGAATTAAATTGGTGTGGATAGTTTCCAAAGAAGTAGTCAGATCTTTTAGAATTCCTTTGAAGTACTTTTGTGGGTATTTAAAAAGAAAGCTTACTTCGACCTCCACTATTCTAATAGAAATTATGTGTGTGATGAGTGGATTTATGTGCAAGAAAGTGAAAAGTGTGCAAAATATTTTTAATAAGTTAAGTGTAAGATTGCAACATGTGGAATTCATGTGGTCCTTACATATCTTCTTACCTAGCTTACTATGTTTCTTTGGTACAACATTGCGGAATATTTAAATCCCTACAGAACTAGCAATATGGACATCTTGATCCTTTAAACTCCCTAGAATGTTGTCTATACTAGGAAAGCTTTTGAAACTATCCTAGGATTGTAGACATGTGGGCATGTATGGGCCCGTTACTTGATCTTTTAAACTTTCCTAGAGTGTTGTTTAGACTAATAAAGCTTTTAGAAACTATCCTAAGATTGCAAACATGTGGGCATGTATGGGCCCTTACAAAACTTTTAAGATGATTTCCAAAACTAAGAGGTACCCTCGGGGAGTTTTGTCCTCTCCTAATGATTTTTAGAGGGAGATGAAATTTCCTTTCACTTTTTTTATTCCCAAGATCACACTTGGGTGCGGGGGAAGAGCATACTTGACGGTTAAAATCGATTCCTAATCCCAAATTAGTTGATTGTGTTTGAAAAAGCAATAACTTCAAATCAAAATTTTAAATGCCAAATGAGCCATCCATGTGGCAACAAAGCAAAGAGAAGAATTGTGATTCTTTTTACCCCTATGTGCTTATGTTAGCTAACATTCCTTGTGAGAAATGACTCTAAGTGAAGTGTGATTGCTTTACAAAGTGCAGGAAATTATAATCTGAAGGCAATGTGCCCTCAAACCACTCATAAAAACCCTTACAATTTGCAAAAAATGAACCTATGCAAAGACTGTAGTTCTGACAGACGCGTAGAGGGCGCAGAATGCATAGAGTTATTAAGGTTGTCACGTACATAGTGTGCAGAATGTGCGTATATGTGCCTCGAAAGCCGTGCACTTCCTGTCACGCGTCGGGAAAGAAATTTCCAAGTGAAATTATCTTGCCTTGGCTCTAAATTTTGACTTTGGAAGACTAGATTAGGTTAATTTTGGTACCTGCATATCCAAACAATTAGAAAGAAGTGCTCTGAAGACTTAAATAGGGAGGAATTTGATATCGATCCCCAGTATGGTCGTCAATCTGTTGTGTTGGTTTTGTCGCATGGGTGAGAAAAAACACAACACTTACTTGCCTAGTTAATCAACTAAAGAAGACATAGGTTTGTGAGTTGATTAGATAACCAAATACACATGAAACAAGGAAATAAAACTAAAACAAAGAGAAATAAATGTTAGAGAAGCTTGCAAGAACTAGAACCATGAAAAGCAAAAAATGACCATCATATAACTACCAATGGATCAATATATTGATAGGCTAACATCGTAGAGAAAGACAGGTACTTATGAATCCCCTCTTCCTCCTTGGGAGGGCTCTTGAGTTCCCTAATAGAGAGCTCTTCTCTTCATGCAATGGCAAATGACAATGGTGAAGAAATACAATGTCGATCCTCTTTAGAGGTGAGTGGAATGGCCCTTGCTATAGTGCTTGAATGATTCAAAGAGAAAAGAGCATTCTCCAAGAAGAATTCTTGTAGCATAACAATACCTTGAAGTTCTTGTTTTTCTAGCACACCCATGGCACATATTTATAGTGTCCATTCATGGCAAGATATAACCGGTTCATAGTGTGAACAAGGGGCCTTTTAGGGCACTTCCTAGCCCTTGACTAGCCTCCAAGTTAGATTTTGCTCAGATCTGAGTGTCAAATCGTGTTAGGGGTCGGACTAGAAGTGGTTGAGAGACCGACAAGATTCATAAATGCGTCGCTCATGAGAAGTGCATGTCTTTTCTCGTAGACAGTCACGCATCTTCCGCACAGTGCACGCTGAGGATTGTGTTAGCCTATGGATTCTGCGTATTGTGTGCACGCTTCCTTTGGTGAATTTGCGCATTTTAATTTTTGAACCCAGTGTATAGTTTTGTGACTTTTTGATGGATTTTGAAGTTGTAGGTGTATTAATTGCTGCTGGAATTGATGTTTTTTTTAAACCATTGTGTGCAATGTTGTGGACGATTTTTCAGTGATAAAAATGAGGACAAGGATTGTAGAACCTTGGAAATAATGAAGGAGAGGACCTCAGATGCATATAGGATGAAGGTTGAACCTGTGATAGGTCCACCTGCGCAGCAGTATAATAACGCGTAGCAGTTCACAGTGCCACCGCAGTATAATAATGTGCACCCACAATATAACCAAGTACCTTAGGATAATACATCACACGCAAACAATCAAGGCAACAAAGAAGGATTCAGAAGAGGAGGCCGTGGAGGAAGAGGATTTGGAGGAGGTAGAGGACCAATAACCTGTCACAGTTGTCAGAAACCTGGACATTATGCAACGGATTGTCCACAACTATTAGCGACATGAATGTATTGTCGCGCAACAAATCATAATACAAAAGATTGTCCGACACTTCTAATAAAGATACGGGAAAATAGGAATCAGAACAACCAGAATGTTCAATGGATTGTGGCAGAAACTAGAGAGGATGATGGAAAGAAGATCAATATAGTTACTCGAGGTGGAACCAAGACAGGAGCAGATGCGTCAAAACATGATCAGAACCAACACCAGTGGGTCAAAAAGAATACAACACTTCAACAACATTTTGATGCGCAAAAGGAGAAACAAACATTCAAAGAGGCTAGACAAGAGATTTTGAAGGAGAATATTGCTTCTACTTCATGTACAATGTAAGGAGATGATGTACCAGTATATGATATGCCTCATGTATTTGATGATACCGCATAAATCAATCTTCATAACAAGTAAGTAATTTAAGAAACTTTTATGGGTATTGCTTGAAGTTGTTGAATGATAAATCATCTATACAAATGTTACAAGATTTGTTCGAAAAATGTAATTATGGAGAAGAGATACAATTGGAACAGAAGAAAGTACATCATGTCCGTAGGAAGACAAGAACAAATAGGGAATTCAGATTGAATGCAAATATTGGAGACTTTAACATGGGTGACATAATATTATATATGGGGTCTGGAGTAAATATTTTACCTAAGAAAACATGGGAATGTATGGGGGAACGTACATTCGGATATTCACCTATTCAGTTGAAATTGAAAAATCAACATAGAGTGATACCAATTGGCAGATTGAAGGGCATACCAGTGGATTTAGATGGTGTGCGCACTATGGCAGATTTTGAAGTAATTGATATAATGGATAACACTACACCTTATCCAACATTATTGGGACTGGATTGGGTTTTTGACAATCAGACTATCATCAACTTGAAGACTAGGAAAATGATCTTTGAATTAAGAGAATATAAAGTCATTGCACCATTAGATCCTTCAGAAGGAGGCATATATGTTGAACTTGTGATAGAGAACTTCATCACAAAAGAGATAAACCAGTTGTATAGAACTACCGCTCGAGAGGAAGATTATATTAACCCAACAATAGATGGAATGCTTAGCTGGAGAAGCATTAGTTCTTGTGCTTTAGATTCTGACATGGGATTAGAGAATTGGAAGCAACGCTTACATGATATATCTACCAGAAGATGTGCAAGAATGACACCCGCACTAAGATGGGTTGGTACAGAGGTAAGAGAACCTCCAACTTTTTATGGTCATAATGATTTAGAAGAATTTTTAACAAAGTTTGAGTTAGAAGTTTTGGAAAGTTAGAGGTTACCAGTTTTATATATTGCCTTGAAAGCTACACCTGCACGTTGGTGGGGTACTCATAAAGAGAAGATTTAGAATTGGTACCAATGCAAAAGATTACTACGCATCAGATTTGGCGCAGAACAAGAGAAGAAATATATGCATAAATATGATGGATTAGGACAACCTAGAGAACATAAAGACAGATGTATAGCCCAATGGAGATTGGTACCACCAGAGGAGTGGCCACATCGCTTTATTCATACATTAGAAGGAATCCCAAGGAATTGGTATACAAAACAAGAACTGCGCAGAGGAATTGTAAACTGGGGAGATTTGCAACAGAACGTCGTGGTCACCTTTGCATTTGAACATGAGAATCCAAAGATAGAAACAACATTGAAGTTTATAAAAGAGAGGATCTTTGAAGAAGCCAAAGTTGAAATTGTAACAGCTTATCAGAACCATAATTGACAGAGAGTTAGACAGTTGGTACATTGTTACCACGTCGCAAAAGATGATCCAACAGAAGAAAACCCGAGCGATATTCAGATAACAAAAGTTGAAGGGGAAAGAGAAGTAGAAGGTCCAAAGTTAGAGTTAGAAGAATTTGTTGCACTGTTGAAGATAAAGAAAGTAAATATTGGAACATAGGAGAATCCAAAGATTGCAAGTATTGGTGACTATTGGGATAACTAGACAGTGGAAAGAATAACAGAGTTACTACACGAGTATAGTGATTTGTTTCCAACAATCTTTTTCTGAAATGAAAGGGGTAGCAGGAGAACTTGGAGAAATGAAGATCCCCTTGAGACCAAATGCCAGACCAATAAGACAGAGACCATATAGATTGAATCCAATATATAAACAGAAAGTGAAGGCAAAAATTGATAAAATGTTAGAGGCTAGGATAATAGAACCTGTTGAAGAATCTGAGTGGATTAGCCCTATGGTAGTTCAGGAGAAGAAGCAAGGGGTAATAAGGATTTGTGTAGACTTGAGGAAGTCGAGTGATGCATGTCTGCATGATCCCTTCCCTACTCCATTACAGACGAGGTATTGGAGAATGTAGGAGGACAAGAAGCATACTCTTTTACTGATGGATTTTCAGGGTATCACCAGATTAGAATAGCACCAGTAGATCGTCATAAAACTACATTTGCTACAGAATGGGGGTCATATCAGTAGACAGTGATGCCATTTGGATTGAAGAATGCCCTTGCTATTTTTTCAAGGGTAGTGGTAGCTGCATTTAAAGATTTTAGACATAAGTTTTTGGAGGTTTATCTAGATGATTAAACATTATTTAGCTTACTGAAAGATTGTGTTGAAATTTTAAGATTGATGTTAGTCAGGTGTAGGTAGTGTCAAATCTCTTTGAATATTATGAAATGCATATTCAATGCACCATTTGGAATTTTTCTAGGGCATGTGGTGTGTAAGCAGGGTCTGTTGGTTGATCATGTGAAGAGCGTTGCCATTGTGAATTTACCACCACCTAAGTCAATGTGTCAATTGAGAGCTACACTTGGTCATACAGGCTGCTATAGAAGGTTTATAAAGAGCTATGCACAAATTATTGTGCCCATGGAGAAGTTGTTAAATAAATATATCAAGCTTTAGTGGAATGATGAGTGCCAACAGAGTTTGGACATATTGAAGGAAAAAATGGTGACATCGCCAATTCTGGTGTTTCTAGATTGGTCAAAAGAGTTTTATGTTCATGTGGATGCATCTTCAATAGAACTTGGAGCAATATTAACACAACCAAGAGAAGGTGATATAGATCACCCAATAACATTTGCAAGTAGGAAACTGTCAGAGCTAGAACAAAATTACAATACGATAAAAAGAGAAGGTTTGGCTATGGTGTATGCATTACAGAAGTTCAAACATTATTTATTATGCCAACAATTTAAGATGTTCACGGATCACTCTACTCTTAGATACCTGGTCAACAAGCCAGTGTTGGGGGGGAGAATATTTAGATGTTTGTTGTTGTTTCAAGAATTTGATTTTGAATTAGTTGTGAAGCCTGAAAGATTGAATGCAAGGCCAAATCATATGTCCAGGATAACCAATGGGAAGGAACCAAGTTGTTTGGAGGACAATTTTCTTGATGCATAATTGTTTTCAATGCAGATTGTTAATGAATATTTTGTTGATATCATTGAATTTTCGAGTACAGGATTTGCTCCAAAGTAATATACCATTGCGCAAAAGAAGAATTTGGTGGTCAGAGCTGTAGATAATCAACTTATTGCAAGACATTTGTATAAACTAGGTGCAATTGATATTTTAAGGAGAGGTGTTATGGAACATGAACGCCCTATGATCTTAACAGAAGCACATGAAGGAATAATTGGAGGACATTATGCAGGGAAGGCTACTGCACATAAGATATTATGTGCAAGATTATGGCGGCCAACAGTTTCTAAGGATGCAAAGGAGTATTGTCATGCTTGTGATGTCTGTCAGAGGGTAGGAAAGCCATCAAGGAGGGATGAGATTCCATTAAGACCTCAGGTAACTCTTAAAGTGTGTGACAAATGGGCAGATGACTTTGTAGGTCCAATTAATCCACCAGGTAGAAGATCGGGAGCGAGGTATATCATTACAACAACACAATATTTAACTAGATGGGTTGAAGCAGTAGCAGTAAAAGATTGCAACGCAGAGACTGCAACACACTTCATGTTTGAACATTTAATTACAAGATTTGGATGCCCTAGGATTATGATGAGTGATCAGGGAACTCATTTTATTAACAATACCATTCAGACAATGACTGGGGAATTTGAGATACACCATCATACGAACACTCTATACCATTCTCAAGCTAATGGAATAGTAGAAGCATTTAATAAGATATTGGAGAATGCCTTAACTAATATTTTCAATGTGAACATGGATGATTGGGATTTGAAGATACCAACAGTATTATGGGCTTGTAGAACTACATGTAAGAAACTCACAGGGAAAACACCTTTCAGATTGGTGTATGGTCAGGAAGCAGTAGTCCATTTGGAATATTTTATACCTAGTCTACGCATTGCAACCATTACAAACATGACAGAAAGAGGCACAACTCAAGAAAGATTGTCTCAATTTATGGAATTAGAAGAAGACATAATTATGGTTGGTTTCCATCGGGAGGTACATAAAACAAAGGATAAAGATTGGCACGATAGACACATCAAGAAGAAGAACTTTAAGGAAGGAGATCTGGTTCTCCTCTATGACAGTAAATACTTATAACACCAAGGGAAATTCATGATGCATTGGCTAGGGCCATATGAGATAAATTATGTCACAGATGGAGGGGTTGTACAACTGTACAATTTAACAAGCAAAGATATGTAAGGATTGGTGAATGGTAGTTGACTCAAATTGTATAGCGACATTCGACCCAGTAATCCTTAGTAGTTGCAATGCAAGAAAATACAATTGGACGTAGTGTATACAGTAGAAACTAAAAAAAAGTAGAAAAAGAAGAATTTTTTTTTTTTTAAATGAGAAAAAGAAGAAAAATACAAAAAGATGAAGTAGATGGATAAGTGTTTTGCATGTAGTTAGACGATTTAGCACGCATAAGAAAATAATTGGTATGGAAATAACTTGAAGATGATGCACGCTAGAGAAAGGTTACCAAGCAGAAAAAGCAGTGCGTTGAGACAGAAAGAAGCCCAAAAAAGGAAAAAGGCAATGGTCGGAAAAAGCACAACGTGACAAAGAATTTATGACGGGACTTATAAAAGTATAAAACTTGCAAGGCAAGACTCATTGTGACATTAAGTAAACAAGAGCTAAGGAGCGAAAACTCGGTGTGAGCATGTATTTTCGAAGTATTCAATGAATATTTAGAGCAACTTTTGCAGGAATTAGCATAATGGCGCCACTGAAGGTCCGAGCTCCCAGTCGAACTGCAATGAAAACAAACAGTTCCACGAGGTTGCCATAGGATAAACCAACCGAAGCAGTAAACCCTATTTAGTTGAAAGGAGTGGTAGATGTGGATGAAATCCCATCACCCGTCATTGAACCAGGTAGTCCTACCATGGTCGAAGAACATGATCTAGTGACATAATAAATGGAGGTTGAACCACAAAATGACACATAAAACCCTACACAACAACTTGTTTTAGGAGCCTCCCATCAGATGAATGAAGGAGAGGTTTAGCGAATTGAGTCAGATGAGCCTAGAGGACAGGTCGAAGAGGCACATAACCCTGTTGTAGAGCCAATGCAATAGTCGAAGGAAGTACTGGTGGAAGATGTTACAGGACTACAAGATTCAGACGTAGAAGATGAAGAGGATACACACCAAGAAGCAAGTCCATAGACAACGGCAACACAAACAAAGGGAAAACAAACAGTACAAAGATCATCACGCAAATAGAAATAAGTTACATTGATACTATCGCGCATTCCGGAAGGATTCAAGATCCTTCCTAGCATGTTAGGATGTGTGGATAAACTTAAGTATGTGGACCATGATATTTTAGACATGGACAAGTTCCCTGAGTTTGCGCCACAAGTCTATGTGGAGAGCAACGGTACAACTCCATCAAGGGTTCCAATTTTATAGCCAAAGTTATGTATTGTAGGATTGTATAACACATGAATCATGAACCTGCTGTAAATTCCCCACTTTGGGAGAGGAAACTATGTCAATGCTTGTGTGAAACAACTATTGGCCTTGGTGCATGGGGGTGTTCTATGGATGGACAAACCGGTATCAATAGATGTAGATTTAATTGCAGAGATTACAGGTTTGCCAACAGATGGAGAAAATTTGAAACAATATTTAGATAACAAGACAAAGGAGAAAACTCTAACAGGGGAGTTGAAGAAGAAATATAGCACTTACATAGGATCTAGAGGATTGATCATTAATAGAATCAGTGAAACAAAAGCTATATTAGCAACCAAGATGACGGCTTGTAAACTTTAAAGGAAATGTCACAAGGAAGAAGCACCTCCAAGAGTCATAGTAGCAGTTGTGCAGTGCGCAAAGGGGAGTCTACTCAGTTGGACCCCATATTTATTGAATTTGTTCTTGGATGATTACAAGGATGCACGGGATCTTGGAACACAGTTCCACTATGCATGGTTGATTATATTGATAACTTTGGTGGGTTGGGGAGAACCCAAATACAATGGCTTTTACTCGAGGCCAGGAAAGTGTCACGCAACAAAGTATACAACATTGGGGCACACTTCAATTGCAAAACAAAGGAAGGAAAAATCCAACATATTTGTTATGTATTATGATGAGATGCAGGAAAACCTGGTTGAAACATGAAGGATACCACAAAAAGTGGTGGAAGAGCATCAAAACATAGCTAACTTTTAGGCTTCCAGACACAATATGTGGATTCAAGCCAAAAGGGATCACAAGAAGGTATGGTTACAATTGAGGTATTGTGTGACATGAGAGGAAGTATAGTGGGCCATGAAAGACTGGCCTGAAGAATGGAAGGTCCCAATAGTTTCTAAGAAGGTATAAAAAGGTAAGCAGCAAGCATAAGCTAGCACTTCATAGAATTCAAACAGTCCAACAACAAATACAAGAAAGGCAACAAAATGCATGAATGAAACAGGGGGGAGCGCAACAGTTAGAAAGTCGAGGCAGAAGAACCCTATCCCCAAACCTTCAACGTAGGAGAAAGACCACGCAGAAGTAACAAATGGAGGAGTACATAAGGATAATAATGTTCCTATGTAGGAGGAACTAGGAGGAGGAGATCTACCATACATGTACATCCCAAGTACAACAACACAGACATAAACGTTGCGCATGAAGAGGACAATATTGCAGTCAATTGGTTAACGCAAGAAGATGAAGGTGCATAAGGGTGTTCTTGAGCTCAAATTGACATAAGATGATGCAGAACTGGTTGCAGAGAGAGTACAAGACCCCACAATAGAGGCGTGGGATGATGCAAAGAAACAAAGGGAAGAAATAGTCAAGAAGTTGACAAAGGTTAAGGAGGCATTGAAACAACTATAGCTCACTACAACGTAGCAAAGAGAACTGGTGCAACAAGAAACTCCACAAGAAAGATCAGTTCCAACGTTGGAGACAATACAGATAATATCAATGCAAAGTGAACATCTTTTCATAACTCAGAAGATGTTGCAAGTGAATCAGGGGACAATGCATAAGCTATTAAAGGACATCGATCACTTGGACTTGACACTGCCCAAGTTTCCAACGAAGGCATTGTATAAACTGTAAATTAGTGTGGCGGAGGAGATACAATCGAGGGCACGGACAGATGCGACAAGTCTACAACTGGCCAATGAAGTAAAGAGGACACTAGAGTTGACAATCAATTAGGTGCAGTTCGAAAGAGATACAGTGAAGCAAC
>SNQJ01S0256213.1:0-12519 GCA_010110895.2 Picea sitchensis | reverse complement strand
TTCATGTGATTTGGGTCTGTAATCCCTGTGCAAGAAGGAGTTATCTCTTGAAGGTTTCAGAGTCATGGGAATTTGAAGCTCCGAGAAATTGAATCTCGGTTACCTATGTTCAGAAAGGATAGCGAGTCCAATTATCGAAAGAGAGTATCCTTTCATTTGATAGAAGAACATATGAGATCCTTTCAGAAGTATCCCAGGTCTTTCAGGACCAATGGATCTAGAGGAGGAGTACAAGAGTTAACACCTCAACGCCTTCAGTCTTCACAAGTAGCGACAGAATCAGGATCGTAGATCCCAGGACCCATCGAGAGCTACCTAGACCATCAATTTTAACACTTGTGTAGGTGGGAGAGTGGACTCGTCAAAGTAATGAAAGCCTTGAAGTAATCAAAATTATCCATCGAAAGGGACACATGGAGGGCGATCAAGATTTCACTGACTTGCACATCAGAAAAGTCAACGAGTAGAGTTTTAAGGACTCGCGAAACACAAAGTCCCAACTTAATCTGGGTCGTTGATTTGAGGGAGGCTCAGAACCATTGATCTGTAGAGTGGAAGAATTTCATAGCTTTGGACTTCAGGATTCCATGGAGGAGGAGTTGGATGAGTTTTCCAACTTTGCGAGTGGTGAAATCTCGATTGAATCTAGGCTGTTGGATAGAGAGAGACCTGTGAACTGTTGATTCAGCTTGGTCACAGTTTTAGAGATGTGTTCATCAGGAAAATGGAAGTGAAGACTTTCGAAAATTAGGGAAGGAAAATCGCCAAATTAATCTGGGTCGTTGGTTAGCAGAGGGTTTGGAGCCATCAGATCTTCGAGAGTAGGAGATTTTTAAGTGGAAGAGTCGACATCATCATGGTTGTCCATCAGGAGGACACGTGTTGAGAGTTCAGCATTTTGATGACTCTCTACTAAGGAAAGTCAATGAAGGGAGTAGCGAGAACTCGCTACCGAGGAAGTTGCAATTTGATCGCAACCGCTTATTGAGGAGAGACTTGGACCATTGATCGTCCAAGGGGGGATTATCGACATTCGGGTATCGGGAGTTGGGAGGAAAAAAGTCCTTGACTTCCACATCGTCGATTTGCAAAATGAAACGACCACCTTTAGGGATTAGCCCTAGGTCACCTTTGAAGGTCACCACAAGAGGATTCAAAGGGAGGAGCTAGATATCATTAATCCCTTTCGAAACTCATGACTTGGAGGAGATAACGCCTTTCATCAGAAGTTTTGAAGTCACGAAACATAACGCACCATTTAAATTAATCCTATGATCGTGGGTAGTGGTCACATGGAGGAGGATAAGGGAAGAGTGCCTGTGCTAGGTCCCTGTAGGAATTCAAGGATTATGTCCCTTGAGAAAAGGAGGACATTTTATCATGCTTGTCGTGGGTGTGTGACAAACAACAAAGTTTACAAGAGAAGGAAAAATTTCTTCACCATTTCATTTGTAATTATGCTGAACTCACTAAAGGATTTATGATATTGTTGTGGAAGGACACTCCTTTCATCTAGGATGACACTGTTGAATGCTCTTTCGATGCCCTTAAGAATTCCTTAACAAACACACCTCTCTTGCACCCACCATATTATACACGAGACTATATCCTTTATTTGGCTGCCTCTACAACCATTATTTCTATGGTGTTAGTTCAAGGGGATCCTAATGGTGACAAACATGTGATCTACTATCTGAGTAAGAGTCTATCTGGTCCTGAGCTCCGATATTCACAAGTTGAAAAGTTGGCTTGAGATGCAGTTATTGTCATCCATATATTTCGCCATTACATCCAGTTACACACGACCATGATGATCGTGGAATCAAACCCCACGTACCATATCTTAACTTGTCATTTCCTTGGGGGAAAATATTCCAAATGGATCGTTATTCTCCAAGAATTTGATCTCAATTTTTCCAAATCAAAAGCTAAAAAATCGTTGGTTTTTGTGGAACTAATATACAATGTTCCCTATATTCATGAGGATATTGAGCCCAATGATTCTCTTCCCAACGAATCCATGTTCATCATTAGAACATCCGACCTGTGGTATGGAGATATTCTTCTCTATCTCCAAACCCAACGTTTCCATCTAGACATTTCACGTGACAAGCTTCGTCGTATCCGCCACCATTCAAAATGTTACCTCATCATCAATGACACTTTTTACCACTGTGGTATTGATACTATCCTAAGACATTGTTTAACCCACAAAGAGGCTGAATGAGTTTTGAATGAATGTCACCTTGGAGCTTGTGGCGGTCATCTTGGGATGGCTACAACCTAGAAAATATTACGTGCCAATTATTTTTTTCCTTCTATATTCAAAGATTGTAATGAGATCGTTAAACAATGCCCACCCTGTCAACACTTTAAAAAAATGTCACGTACCTACCCTGCTCGGCTGCATCCCATTGTTTCTGTCGACCCCTTTGCAAAATGGGGCATCGATTTTATGCAATGTAATCCCACCTCAAATGAGGGAAATGGTTATATCATCATTGTCGTCAATTATTTCACTAAATAGGTTGAGGATATGCCTACATTTCTTAATGATGGTCGTACTACAACACTTTTTGTTTTTAGCCACATCATAGCTCGCTTCAATGTCCCACAAGCTATTGTCACCGATCATGGCTCCCACTTCCAGAACTAGATGATGGGTGAGTTGCATGTCAACTTGGGTTTTCACCATGAAAACTCATCTCCCTACTATCCTCAAGCAAGTGGACAAGTTGAAGATATCAACAAATTCCTAAAGATCATGTTCCTACGCATGGTGGGGACGAACAAAACCTCTTGGCACTTGCAACTTTTCTCTGCACTATAGGCCTATCGCACTTCGGTGAAAACTATAACTAGATTCACACCATTCCAGTTGGTATATCATATAGAATTGGTGTTACCAATCGAGTGTGAGGTCCCTTTGTTGAAACTTACCATGGAACTCCTGCCTCACACCTTTGCTGAAGAGAAAAGATTCATGTATTTAACCAAGTTGGACAAAACACGCCGCGATGCTACTCTTATTAACAAGACATATAAAAAATGAATGAAAAGTAAATATGACAAATATGTTCAACCTCATGCTTTTGCAGAAGGAGACTTGGTCCTATTTTATGATCAATCTTATGATAAGTTGGCTACAGGAAAGTTAGAACCTTTGTGCCATGGACCTTATAACATAAAACGTGTACTTCATAAATGTGCCTACGAGTTGGTCGACTACGATGGAATATCTCTTGGCGAGCCCCAAAATGGGCTTTACCTCAAGAAGTAATATGCATAGAACATATGACATGTGTGCTCTGTACATTATTGTACTATATATTTTTTATTTGGTGTGTCTTTTATCTTGCGTGCACGAGTTTTATCTTCACTGCTTATACTTTGTATTATGATTTCATGTGCAGATGATATCTCCCTTTCCCATATTTTTTGGGTTTGTGAATGGCACTAGTTGACACACCTAGAGGACTGCTTCTGCATCTTGGGTCATCTACCACTCCGGTGAGTTGGTGTTTCAGGAGGAATTATCCTTAGATCGACAACCAATAACATGGTAGAATATCATGCCATCATCAGAATCTTGACTAAATATTCCCCTCTAGGTATAACTCATTTGATTATGAACCTAGACTCTCAACTTGTGGTATATCAGCTTAATCAAGATTACGCCATTCACAACCTAGTCTTACTACGTCTCCACCTAAGAGTTTGTCGTCACGAAATATTGTTTGAATTTATCCAATACAGACACATACCGAGAGAACTCAATAGAACTCAATACAATGTCAAATTTTCTAGCTAATTACATTTTGGATTGGTACCTTGTGCATAGATGATTTTTTTTTGAAAAACATGAATCATATGTACACAAAAAATTCATATAAGATAAAATGAAACATCGATATGCACCACAAAAGTTATATATATATATGCATAATAGCAAATATTTGTTTGAAAATACATCGTCAAAATGTACATAACATGGCAAAATAGTTTGGTCCTTCATGCCCATAACATCATCAAAAAATACTACAAAATCAATTGAGGATCCTAGTTGTCCTCCTTTATCAAATTTTTCTTTGTATATCACACTACTTCCCAGGCCACCCGACGAAGAAAATGGTTAAGACTCTCGGGAACCCCAACTATGTGTTGCTGCAAATGGAGAGGCACATCTTGTCTCCTAAGAGGTGGGACACCCATGGTCAAACCTCGTAAATTCCTCTCTACCTCTCAAAGTCATTACACGGCAACGTCATGCTCAACTTCTATATGTGTGTCTCCACGATGCCCCAGTGCCGACATCTCTGCTAGATGTGATGCACCTCTGTCTGCATGATGAAACAAAATATTTTTAGATCCCTCATTGTACAAATAAAAAACAATATAAAAAAAAAAAAAAAAAATATGTGGCAAGGTTTAGTTTCATACCTGACACATCCCATTAAATGCCTTCAGGAAGTACCAAGTCCGCTCTTCCTTGGAAGCCTACCCCATCATACGGAAATTCCTCGATAACCACTAACAATATCCTCCACCATGCGAAGAAGTTAGTTGTGAATTTGAATGTTGAAGGCTCATTAACCAACCTAGGGGATAGACTGGTCCACCTCTCCATACAAGGATCAGTCGCAAGATGCTCTATCAATGCAACTTGTGGCTACATATGAGGAACCTTCTCTAAGAAGAACGAAACTAGAAAATAACCCTACCCAAACTAATTTTGTCTGCCCGTCCTTCACTTGGATATTTTTTCCTTGACACTTTGAAGGAACCCTGCACTCTAGTTAAACAACCTGGGTTCTAAACACTATAAGGCATATGAAATCTGTGATTTTTAGGCCAAATGAGCACTATTACTACCCCTCAATTTGGTGATGGAGAATAGAATCGATCGAAGTGCCAATTCACTTACATATTTTATCATGATTCAACCACCTACCAACCATGATCCCGATATACAATTCTCAACAACATACGCCTTACTTGGTTGAGGAGTCACCCAGTGTCTAGACAAGAGAATAGGTGCCCCTCTCCTCAAGAGTCCTGTTATAAAATATAAATCATCTAGCTCAATCTCGAGCGTGTGCGGTGCGATGCGAAATGCTTGTTTGACATCATCCCATAAACCGATCAAATACTCAAGTAGTAGTAGTTCCTTCCTGATGCTTTGGAGCTTGAAATATTTGAGTGACCTGCAGTTTCACAAAGCTTCCCTTGCTTGAGGGATTTGGAGGGATAAAATGTCATTGAAATAATGTCCATGCTCTATCCACTCTATCATGGCTAAATAACTGGTGAAATTTGTAAATGCAACATTTAAACATAATTAGTCAAATTTTTTATGGAAGAAAAGTGTTTCTATTTATCCCAAAAGACAATACAATTTTGAGTTTTGCACTTAGCACTCCCTCAAAACTACCTATAGAGCGCTAGATCCCCCTAATAATATGCACTAGTGCATTTAAATCTTGATTGATGCTCCCCTCAATGTTTTGAGGGAGCGTTGATCTGGTTCAACGCTCTAGGGCTTCCTAAGGAGCCCAGAATGCTAAAAAATAAGCCAAAACACAGAAAAAAAAAAAAAAAAAATGATGATGAGAAGGGAAAGATGACAAACCTGGTCTAGATGAAATTGGAAATGATCACTTGCAACTCCCATAGTCGTTAGTCAAAAAATTCCTCCCAAAGGTGGAAAATTCCAAATATCGAGGAGTTTGGTAAAAAATCAAATGGTAAATGAATTTTTGACCTATTTCATTATTTGATAGGTTCAGTTTTTGCTATTTCTCCTTATAATAAAGTCATTTCTGGGTTTTTAATCTGTTTTCGAGGAGTTACTAATGCTTTGGGCCTAGAACTGTCTGTATTGATAGGATTTCAAGCAACATCTTTTCAACAACATTGTGACACCGACGAGCATACTCTTTGTTCTTTTTCTTGCTAAAAAAAATTGAGAATGTAACCGAGTAGACGTTTATCACTTTTTTGGACTCGTAAAGGTTATACGAAAAAGGAAACCCCTAGAGTCATCTTTAATCTCTTTTCATACTCTCTAAATATTAAAATATCATCGAGTGATCTTGCTTCCTTTCATGCTCATTAAAAGGTATTGAAAGGGCGTCTCTTGAGTAGCAGTTTATCTCTTTTTCGGACCTCGGAGACTAAAATTACGAAAAAGGACAACCCTGCTTTAAGTCCTTTTCAGACTCTTTAAACATGAAAAACCATTTATTTTTCCTTCTCTGGACTCGCTAAAATCACACATTGAATGGCCCATATAGGACTCAACCCTTACTTCTTCCAATTCGTTAAACAAAGGAAGAGGGACTTACTAAAGGTGAGTTTTATCGAGCATGATTATCCTCCTCGAGCACGTTAAAATGAAAAGAGGTACTCATCTATCTGGATGGGGGAAAAAATTTAAGGAAGTAGGTCAAGTTTTCTTTGAGAATTGTTACAAATAACTCTTTCAGTTTCCCTTGAACACGACACTTGTTTTTACCGGCATTTTGGAAACTTGTATAATCCACTAAAACTCTGCATTGAACTAATAATATGAGTCTTTCCACTCCTTTAGGTCATCCTATGATTGCCACAATGTCCATTGCATTATTTTTTGGTCCACACTGCCAAGTCTCATGTCGTTCCTCAGTGTTCAAGGGAAGTATCTGCCTCAAAAGTCAACCATCACAAATTTGCAGTTTCAATATCCATGTCAGTCCATACTCATTCGATTCACCATATTACATCACTTTCCTATGTCAGTTTCGTGTTGATGATGGGGGATACATCAAGGCCCTCCTTTGATGAGTCTTTTCATGTCGACTTCAACACATCATCTGAGAATTAGACTTAGAAACCAGTTAGTACCTTGGGACCTGTATGCCTCAATGGCATGCATCCTCGCCTCTGAAAGTAGGTTTACCTCATTGACCTCTGATCGGATGATTCCACGAATGTTCGATGTCATCTCATTTATTCACAATCATTGGATTGTACTAGGGTACCTAGGGAGTCATTCACATCACTAGTGATTTCCCTCGCACTTGTTAACAATTTATCTCAATGACCAATAATCAAGTGGTTTCTACCATGTTCGACATCAAAACATCTATTCACATGGATAGATTCATACCACCTCGGGATTGGGATGAAGAGCCTCGGTTGATCAATCACTTTATTATCTACTTTTCCCAGGTTGTGGAAGAGATCATTTGAGCATGATGATATATAGATTATCACATATCTCCACATTGTATTGTTTTGTATCATATCGTAGCTCCACTATGTATTTCTCATGGCTATGATCAATTCATGTCATGGAGGTATGGATCCACATTGTATCTTTGGTGGCTATACCCTTAGTCAATATCTTTATGGATTCACAATGTATTTGTTGGTGGCCATACCTTAAGTTATTTGTTACCCAAGCATAGGTATGCATGCCTTGGGTTTGAAAACACATGATAACATTTGTTTGATGGTTGTTTGCAGCTTCTACTAGGTTCTCAGACTCCATATCCTTGCATCAAAAAATCTACAAAGTGTTTTAGTCATCATCTTTCATATTCTAACTTCACACTTTGGGTGGAAATCTGTTACACATCAAAATTCCTCACTTCGATAATGTCACATTCTCAATGTCGCAAGTGTCGCACTTTTGTCACAAGTGTCATAAATGTCGCATTTTCATTCTGCATATGTCGCATTGTGAATGACACCATGGAAACACTTGATACATCCTCTAGAACATGTTGGAAGGAGAAACCACATCATTTGATAGAATAAACAAAATGTTTTTCCTTGAGAATTAGTCATCTTGATGAACTTTTGGAGAATCAACGCTCCCCTGCTCATATGCAGGGAGCACTAGCGCTCTTTATCCATCTATCAAGGAGCTTTACAGTGATATGTTTCCCATTTTGAGGGAGCACCGATTGGTTGAGAAAATCATCGGAATAAATCCCCCTTTTCTCTAAGGACAACTAGAGATGATTCGAGTTGATTTGGCTCGAATCCAAGCTTTAGGCTGCATCTAAGGGAGATGCCACAACTGATGGAGTTATATCCTCAACTTATCCCAAATATAACCAAGGTCGTTGAGCCTCTCAAATACTATAAAGAGAGGCATTCTCATGGTGAAGAGAAAGGAGAATCATCAACAAAAGTATTGGCATTATGATCGTGGATCTTTTGAGCAAGGGGTTGGACAAGGAGGACTTGCAGAGGTTGTTGCAACTGCATCTACATATTGTAAGTATATTTTTAATGCTCTCATTAATATATTCTTGGCCTATTTACTTCAAGTTTGCATTGCATATGCTTGTCTCTTATGGATGAATTTGGTTTAAACTAATCTTGTTAGAGTAGGAAGCCTTTGTTTTCTTTGTTTTTCATTGAATTGTCGATATCGTGTCATGCAAAGGAGCTTGGAAAACAAGTTCAGATTGGATTATGCAAAGACAAGCTTATTTTGATTATATTAACTACATTTAAAGGGACGTTAGTGTCCATTTTCATATTCTTGTCTTAGTAGTAGGGGTCTAGAATCCAAGAGGATATTCACGTGTCTGTAGGGTAATTTTCCTATAACACATATATGATTACTCCTATTGATTCACAAGATATCCATTTATGATTAGGGAAAGTCATTAATAAAAAATTTCCAATCAATATTGAAGAGAAAAATGAGGAGGAAACTCTTAATCAATAAAAGAATAATTATAGTCCTAATCCAATAATACAACTTCTTCCCCACAAATAGATCAATCACAATAACCTAAATCACCATTCTATCGAGAGAGGTTAACATTGGAAAAATCTATAACTCAACCCAAATTTGATTTATTAGGAGAATTGAAGAATGCTTTAAAATTAAGTTATTTCAAGATATTAAAGATGTTCCAATTTATGAAAATGTAGTTACGAAATTATGTTTAAAAATACTAGGAAGAAAGAAAAGGATCCACAAACTGTTCATATCATTAGAAAATTAGCATATTTTATGATAGGTAAATTTTTTATGGAAAAATATGTTGATCCTGGAAGTCCTAGTGTCAATATTCATATCAACAATATCTTAATTACAAATACTTCAATTGACTTGGGAGTTGTAATTAATGTAATGATTAAAGGAACCATGGAAAAATTCAATTTATTTAATCTTTGTCAGACTCCTACAATATTACAATTAGCAGATAGATATACTTTTAAACCCAAAGGAGTATTAGAAGATATCATTGTTCCTTAGACTCATGGGAATACCTCACAAATTTTATGGTTTTACAATCAAAGTCTAATCTTGGTGGTTACCTAGTAATTCTAGAAAGACCATGGTTAGCTACTGTTGATGCATTCATTAGTTGTAGATCTAAAGATATGGAAATTTCAAATGAACATTCAGTTAAAATTTTCACTTGGCACCCATTAGTAAAACCTTCAAAAGATCCATAAATTTCTCAATGGATTGATACTGAAAGTAGTGATGATGAAATCCTATAATCAATATTAACAATTGATCAAGCTATGCTTTCTTGGTTATGTGTTATGTTATTTGTAAGATTGGTCCCATGTATTGTACACTGATATGGGAGAAAAGGGGGGAGGGGGGGTTGGGTCCCTCTTGTTGGGGGTTCGAGGGCAGAGCTCCCAAAAAAGAAAAATTAAAAAAAAAATAGCTTCTTTTTTTTTGCATCCATTTTTTGGTGGTTTCTCAGCACATGGTTTTAACCGGTGTTTTTCTAATTTCGATTAAGGAATTAGGATTGTTGACTAATCCAGGTAAATGGATTAGGGGTTTAGATGCTACAAGATACTATATATTGTATTGTAAACAATGAAGGAGGATGACAAATAAATAATTAGAGGTGTGGCTCTAAGCAGGTTGTTGGTTTTCCCAATTTGGGTTTCCAAGGTAAAATATCTGTGTAATGTGTGTGTGTGTATGCTATTGTATATTTTCTATTTTTATTAAGAATTTGTTAGCAACAATTAATTTCACAAGGTTAAAATCTACATTTGGTATCATATCAATTATTGTCTTAAGGTGGATTCCTTTGTGGCTAGGGGTTTGTCTTGGGTCTGTGATAAACCTTGTTACAATGGGAGCTCACAGTATTGATAGTTGTTGACTAATATAGGTCAATGGATTAGGGGTTTGTATTTCACAAGATATTATATATATTATATAGTAAACAATGAAGGAGGATGATGAAAATAATTACAAGTGCAACTCTAAAGAGGTTGTTGGTTTTTCCAGTTTGGGTTTCTAGGGTAAAATATCTGCGTAATGTGTGTTTGTTTGTCATTGTGTCTTTTTTGTTTTTATTAAGAATACATTTGCAGTAATTAATTATACAAGTTTAAAATATGCATTTGGTATCAAAGCAATTATTGGTTTCAGGGGGACGCCTTTGTGGTCATGGATTTTACTCGATTTTGTGATAAACCTTGTTATAGTGGGAGCTTTGCGGTATTGATTCTTTAGGTGAAAAGAAATGGTGATCAATTTAAAAATAGAGATAGAGTAATTTTGATGCAGGATCATCACCGTCGTCATTCAATGAGGCACGGTGGAATATGAATCAACATCCAAGACAACACACTTTAACTAGTTTGGATTCCAAGGAGGGTGCGTCACTTTAATTTTAAAAACTTTGTAATCAAAGATCTCATAAGATCTTTAATATAGAGCCATTGTATGTGCTCTATAATATTGTAATTTCCCTTAATGCTTGTAGGAATGTACATATTTTGAGCGCTGACTCATATCTAGATTGTAATTTTTCATTCATTGTAATAATCCTAGTGGTAGGATGATTTTAATTATGATATGAAAGGACTAGAATAGTCTGGAGGGAAGGCTCGAGAAGCCCCTTCACGCATAAATCAATGTAATATATGCCTATAAGAGGTTTTTGTAAAAAGAGGCTAAAGGCTGTTGAAATCCTTATAAATATTTGTTGAAGGAATATAGAAGAGGAGAATTGCTTTCAATTTATGAGATTTCTTATCTTTGAGGAATTAGGTAGATGTTTATGTTATTTATCTCTATGTTTGTGTGTGTCCATATAAATGGTTGGTTGAATGAACTCGTGATGTTAATATATTTTTCAATTGTTTCTCTTCTGAAATCTCGATGCAAGGAGTGCATGGTTCCCACACAAGGATTACAGAGGATGAATCGTCTACGAGTTCAATATCTCAGGAGGGATAGTGTAAGTTTATATAGAAAGAGCCTAAGGAGTGTGACTATACTTTCAGGAGTATAAAATCTTAGAGGGGAGACCAGTGCAAAGAGTGCACATAATCGACACTTCATTAATTGTTGATCAAGATCAGAGGAGAACTAGTGCAAGGAGTGCATAGATGAATTTTCAAGTGCCAAGCTCATAGGAGAGATAGTGCAAGGAGTGCACATGTGACTTTTTCAAGTCTAAAGTTATAGAGGAGAGATAGTGAAAGGAGTGTGTAGGTGAATTTTTATGTTCGAAGCTCAGAGGAGAGATAGTGAAAGGAGTGCACAGGTGACTTTTCCAAGTCCCAAGCTCAAGAGAGAAGCGTGAGTGTGTGCCATATTTTGATTCATTCAAGTGACGAAGATCAAGGAGAGATAACAAGAGTAAGTCCTCAAGAGGATGAGTCCTCTTTGTTTTCAAGGTCGAGTGGTCGAGATATGTTTGGGAGATATCGAAATCCCTTACAACTATTGGATCAAAGAAAGGAGAACGATTGTTAAAACCCCAATCCCTTCGGTCTTCATTGCTCCAACTTTTTTTAATTTGTTGTTGTAAGTGAGGCAAAATCCCCGAAACTCCAAAGTCTTAGAGTGAATCTATACCATAGATCACTGGGTGAGTACGAGATGTTGGCTCCCGAGTGGTTTGGCGATTCGACACTATGGGAGAATTTAGTTGTTGTTTCACAAAGTGGAGAATTCCCCGAAGTCTCGAAGTCCAGAGTAAATCATGACCATTAGTTGTTGGGTACACGTGGACCATTTATCTCCACCCTTCTCCAATTCAGTGCTCGATAGTTCAG
Source organism: Picea sitchensis (assembly GCA_010110895.2). Classification (NCBI taxonomy): domain Eukaryota; kingdom Viridiplantae; phylum Streptophyta; class Pinopsida; order Pinales; family Pinaceae; genus Picea; species Picea sitchensis. Next base: position 468 of record SNQJ01S0256213.1, on the reverse strand, counting down.
GAGAATTTTTTGCTTGAGGATGGAAAATTCTCAAAGCCCGAAGTCCGGAGTGAACATGGGTTGTTGATCAGAGGGAAAACACCAACCATAAGACCTGTGGATTTCGACCCTTCGCTAGTTTAGACGTATTGTGTGTTGGAGTCGCAGAAACTTTCAAAGCCCCAAATCTCGAAGTGAATTGAGACCATGGATATAGAAAAGAGCATTGATCGTTGATCCCTGAACTCTTTGGGAGTTCAACAGTTTGACAGTTCAGGGGGGGGGGTTTGTTTGTTCAATTTGGAGCGAAGAAGTTCCAGATAATCGAAGTCCTGGAGCTCCAGAAAGAATCTTTTTGGTTAGTGCATGGTTCTATCCTGAGGTCACGTAACGTTCCATAGAGGAAAAGGGGGATAGCTCCTGAGATGCGATTCTGAGGAGAAAAGGGGATACATATTAAAGTTTCCAATGGGTTTGTGTTGACCTGAA
>SNQJ01S0256211.1:0-12519 GCA_010110895.2 Picea sitchensis | reverse complement strand
TATCTGTCTCTGTGTTTCTCATATGTGTGACTGATGCTGAATTTGACATTGTTTATTTCCCTGCATTATTGTGATTATCATTTAGTGTCTCAGCAAAGAGTTTAAAAGAAGCATAATTGTTTAAGCACGGTAACAACTGATTCACCCCCCCCTCTCAGTTGACCAATAAGGTTTACAATGATATATTTCACAGTGATAGTGTGATAGTGATTCCATCATTCTACTTCTACTTCAGGGTGGCAGGATGGGGCAAGGACAGGTGGTTGTAGCCACCTTATAGTTGTAGCTGGAGAACATAGGGGGTTGTAGCCTCCTTCTAGTTATAGCCAAAGAATTGGGGAGTTGTAGCCTCCCTCAATTTGTAGCCTGAGAAACTAGGGGGTTGGAGCCTCCTTCTAGTTGCAACTGGAAAACAAAGGAATTTGGTGCTTCCAATGAATGTAATTCTCCAAGACATATAAGAAAAAGAATTTTGTGGTTTTCTCCCGATTTGGGTTTCCACATAAAACACTGGTGTACTATGTATGTGTGTTATTGTTTATTTCTTACTTCTTATTATTGGATAATAATTCTACATTGATATAACATTTGAAGAAAAATGATTATAATTATGCTATTATTGATTCACCCCCCCTCTCAGTACTCCAACAATTGGTATCAGAGAAGGTTCCTTCAGAAATTAGTTTAATCACTAAAAGGTAGATCATGGAGAGTACTAACTTGTATAGAAATGGAATACCACAGTTTGATGGACAAAAGTATGATTTTTAGAACATAAGGATGAATACATATATACAGGAACTGGGATTTCAACTTTGACAATCAATTGTAGATGGATACACATCATCAACAGTTCCACCACTAAATGACAAAGAAGTGAAACTCGGTGAGAATAATTACAAAGACAAAAAATGCACTTTTGAATGGTCTTAGTGATATGATATTCACCAAAGTTGCACATTGTAAATCTTCTAAAGAGATTTGGGACAATCTTCAGAATATTTATGAAGGAAATTCAAAATTCAAAGAAACAAAGCTTCAAACTTACATAGGCCATTTCAAACAACTAAAAATGAAGGAAGATGAGGATATCATAGCCTACTTCTTATGAGTCGATGAAACAATGAATGCAATCATAGGATTGGGAGAATAAATCGAAGAATTTGTAATTGTTCAAAAGGTACTAAGATCTTTTCCTATGAGATTCAACCCTAAGATATCAACTCTAGAAGAAAGATTGCATCTAAAATCAATAATCATGGATGAACTACATGGAATCTTCATAGCATATGAGCTGAGAACTGAACAAGAAAATCTATATGTAAAAGAAACATCATTCAAATCATTCAAAAGATAAAAGGAAAATAAAAAGGAAAAGTAATAATATAGCAGCAACAATGACGTCTCGAAAGATGATGAAGAAGTGGCCAACTTCGTCAAAAGACTAAAAAAGGGAACCAATGATAGGTATAGAGGTAAGATTCCTTTAATTTGTTTTAATTGTGATGGTATTGGTCATTTTTCTAAAAAATGTCCTCATAAGAAAAAAATAAATGATGAAGGTGACTCAAAAGGAAGGCAAACATATAAAGGTAAAATAACTACAAAGAAAGTTTTCAAGAAAATATTTTTCACCAAAAAAGACATCTCATCATCAGATGAAGATGAAGTCAGTGATAGTAAAACAAGGAGAGTTCTATTCATGGAAGTAGAAGACTCTGATAAAGAAGACTCTAAAGAAGAATATGAAGAAGCATATGAAGAAGAAATTGAAGAGAGAAAAGTTGACTTCCGAGAAGAATTAATGAGTGCCATAGAAGTTATCAGAAGATAAAAGAAGAAAGATAAGAAACTACAAGCATAAATAGGTAAGAAAAAAGACACACAAGAACTAGAACAAATGATCACAAAATTTAAGGTTCAAATAGAAGAAGATAAAAGAATTGAAGAAGCACTCAAAGAACAACTAGAAGGAAAAGACAGGATCATTGGAAACCTGGAAGAGGAGATTGTCACACTAAGAAAGGATATTCAAAAGAAAAATATGCAGAACAGCTCAAAAGTTCTGGATGACATTATCAGTAGTAAAAAATCTCATCTTGACAAGTATGGACTTGGATACAATTAGACAGAAAAGAGATCAAGCTCCAAAACAACAAAGCAAGAAACAAATCCAAAAAGCTATGTAGAAACAATCAAAGGGGATAAAAATATATACAAGGAAGATTACAGAGACACTTCTCCACCGAGAAGATTCAGATTTCAGAATCAACAATAGATAGACAAGCCCCAAGAAATAGAAGGATTCATAAGAGCACCTCCTTTCAGAATATCTTCAACTACCAGGTATCAAACTATATTTTTTGGTTTATGTTATGAAGGTAATAATTTTGGACATAAAGCTATAAATTGCAAAGCTAACAACAAGAACAATAACTAATTTGAGAGCCATACACAAAGGGGTTATTCAAGAAGACCTATTGAAACACAAAGAAGAAGTTACAATAGTCTTGAATCTTTGAGAAATGAAGTGGAATGTTACAAATGTAACAATTTTGGACACATGGCCAAAAATTTTAGAATGACAGTCCCTCCTAAAGAACCTCAACAGAGTCACAAACAAGAACCTCAAAAAATGACATGGATAAGAAAGCAAGATCATTATAGCAATGAAAAATGCACAGTCTCTCTACAAGCTAAACAGAAGAAACATGGCTGGTATGTTGACAGTGGATTTTCAAAACACATGACAGGTGATAGAGACAAGTTTCTTATATTACAAAAGGAAAGAGATGGACCAGTCTCCTTTGGAAATGATGATTCAACCAAAATCATTGGAAAATACACAGTCTGAATTGGGAATAATAATGAAAAGGCATAAAATGTTCTACTAGTAGAAGATATGAAACATAATATTTTAAGTATGATTCAAATGTGTGACCAAGTTCGTAAAGTTACTTATGATTCACAAAAGTGTGAGATAAGAAAAGAAGGTTTAGGGAAATTGGTTGCTACAACTGCAAGAACTTCAAGCAAGATAAATGTGTTAAACAAAATTGGAAATGAAAAGTGTTGTCTAGGAAAGGAAGATGAAATTTTTCCATGGCACATAATAATGGGTCACATGCATTTTGATAACCTTGTCAAAGTTACCAAAAGAGAAGCAGTCAAAGAAATTCCCCATATCATGAAACCAACCAACACTTTATCCAAGAATTTCCAACAAGGAAAGCAAACAAAGACCAGGTTCAAATCATAGGAATATTCAACAAAAACGCCACTAAAAATTGTGCATACTGATCTAGTTGGACCAACTACAAAGAAAGTCTTAAAAGGTGAGAGATATTTTATGTTATTAGTTGATGATTATACGAGAATGACTGTAGTTTGTTTTCTCAAGAACAAGTCAGAAGCTTTTGAAAACTTCAAGATCTACAAGGAAATGGTTGAAAATGAGATGGATTCAAGAATCAAATGCTTAAGATCGGATAATGGTGGAGAATTCACCTCAAAGAAATTTATGGACTACTGTAGCAATCATGGAATAAAAAGGCAATTCTTCGTCGCTAGGACACCTCAACAGAATGGAGTTGTTGAAAGAAAGAACATGGCAATACAAGAAATGGCTCGCAATGATAATGGATTCAAAGTTGACAGATATTTTTTGGACACAGGCATTGCATACAGTAGTTCACATTCAAAACAAAGTAATGATCAGAAACAACGCTGGTAAAACTCCCTACGAGCTATGGAAAGGAAGACCTGCAAATGTGAAGCACTTCAGAGTTTTTGGAAGCAAATGCTACATCAAAAGAGAAGATGGCAGAATGGGAAAGTTTGACTCTTGTGTGTACAAAGGAATACTTGTTGGTTACTCAAGTACAAGGAAAGCGTACAAGTGTTACAATCTAATATTAAACAAAATTGTGGAAATAATCAGCGTAACAATTGATGAAATAGGAAGACTAGAATCAAAGGAATAAGAAAACAAATCAATGGAACAACTTTTCAAAGATGAATATGAAAAAAAAGTAGAAGAGGAAGATGAATATGAAGAGAATCCAACAGAATCAGAAGAGAAAGTTCATCAAGTATTTCCAAATACACCTAGAAAACGAGTACATAAGAATCATCCTTCAGATCAGATTATTGAAAACAAAGATGTAGGAATTGAGACTAAAAGAAAAATCCATTCACTAGAACAAACACACTTAGCACTCTTATCTACAATTGAACCAAACTATTTTTAAGAAGCTAGCAAGGATGAATTTTGGAATAAGTCCATGGATGAAATATTGGATCAAATAGAGAAAAATGACACTTGGGAATTGGTTCCAAGACCAAAGAATAAGAATGTGATCGACGCAAAATGGGTTTTCAGGAATAAATTAAATGAAGATGGACATGTTACAAGAAACAAAACCATATTGGTATGTAAATGATATGCATAGATTGAAGGAATCGACTTTTAAGAGACATTTTCCTCAGTTGCCAGAATGGAAGCAAGTCGTTTGCTTTTAGATTATGCATGCTCCAAAAATGTTAAACTATATCAGATGGACATAAAATTAGTTTTTCTAAATGGGGAACTTGGAGAATAAGTCTACATTGAGTAACCAAAAAGATTTTAGTTCTCAGAGAACACATACTATGTGTGTAAATTAAAGAAGGCATTGTATGGTCTAAAATAGGATCCTAGATCATGGTACTCTAGACTAGATAAGTATCTATAGTAGGCAGGGTTCAGGAAAGGAAGTGCAGACAACAACCTCTACATCAAGGTAAGTCAAGGTAATATTTTATTACTTGAAGTTTATGTTGATGATATTATTTTTGGTAGTGATGATGACATGTTAAGACAGAAATTTTCAAAAGACATGCATAATGAATTTGAAATGTCGTTAATTGGAGAACTATCCTTTTTTGGGGAATTTAGATATGTCAAAGAAACCAAGGAATTTTTATTTCTCAAACCAAGTATGTCAGAGAAATTCTAAAGAGGTTCAGAATGGAAGATTGCAAACCAGTTATCACTCCCATCCAAAGAAGTTGTAAGTTGAGAAAAGATGATGATTCGAAGTCTACAAATAATAGGAAATACAAGTCAATGATTGGAATCCTACTATATGTGACAGCATCTAGACCATATGTAATGCAGGTAGTTGGACATGTGGCACAATTTCAAGCAGTACCAAAGGAATCACATGTATTCACAGTAAAGAGAATATTTAGATATCTCAAAGGAACAAAAGATTTTGGATTATGGTATCCAAAAGGAAAAGATCTATCACTTATTGCCTACATAGATGTAGATTGGGCAGGTTGTATTGATGACCGACGAAGCACTAGTGGAGCAACATTATACTTAGGTGAGTGTTTGGTATCATGGCTAAGCAAGGAAAAATCATCAGTAACTCTATCTATAGTTGAGGCAGAGTATAATGCATCAACAATATGTTGTACACAGGTTCTTTGGATGAAACAAACTTTGACAGATATACAGGTTGAGTATGACGAGCCCATTCCAATATATTTTGATAATACAAGTTCCATAAATATCTCAAAAAACCCAGTGATGCACTCCAAGATGAATCACATTCCAATCAAGTATCACCTTCTATGGGAATAGGTTGAAGAAAACAACACAAAGTTCAATATGTGGGCATAAAAGAACAAGTGGCAGACATCTTTACAAAACCACTTCCACGGGAATCCTTTGAATATCTTTTCCAAAGACTTGGAGTTATTTCTACTCCAAAATGAATGATTTTTGAATTCTTATCTTATATGCATTAGATGTACACGAGGAAGAACCATAAGAGGACAGTTCAATCAGGGGGAGAAGCCCCGGATGGAAAAATACCTTTTCCATTGATGACAAAGGGGGAGAGATTTATCAGATGCGGAGGACAGAGGCAAACTTATTAGATGCAGAGGACAGAGGCATGGTTCTAGGGGGAGAATGAGTGATATGATTTTAATATTGCATCAGAGTGTTTCCATCAATTCCAAAGGGGGACATTGTTGATTAAGGTTGGTTTTCATTGATGTCAACCCTTGAAGAAATATCCATAGCACAAAGGTTTGGGTAATGGACCCAAGATTTTTTTATTTAAATATGACTCATTATTGGTTTTTCATGATTGATAAGAAGTAAATATCGATGAACTCAAAAATTTTCCCCTTATGGTGAAAGCCCTCACGGGAAAACACTTTGCGGAGTAAGAGAACTCATGCTTAATTGTGGAATAATGAGATGAAGGACAGTGAATTTTTCAGGGAAAATATCCTATATAGATATTTCTTTTCATGCCATTTATGTTGGTATGTATAACATCAAATAACTCCTCACGGTTAGACAATTATGACCATGTGATGTTGGAGAACCCAGGTTTGGGTAATGGACCCAAGTTTGTTTGATGGATAACAATATGATTTTGGCTATATTTGAAGGTAATAATATAATATATGGATAATACATGTCATTCCATTTCTGGTGGTATGTGGAATGTCATATAACTCCTCACGGTTTGAGAGTTATGGCCTTACGAAGTTGGAGGACCCTCATATGTCATCTAGAAGCCCCAAAAGGTCAAACTAGTCAAAGTAGTTTAAGAGATTTTAAAATGTAAATAATAAAGTGAAGTGATGAATGTATTATAATTCTAAATGAATTCAAAATAAATTATTTCAATAATAAATTTAATGGAGAAATTAGAAGTGGTTTACCTCTAAAATAAGGAAAGTGGGCCAAGTGACCTAGAAGATGTTTTTAAGGAAGCTACTTGGAGAGTATAAATAAGAGGCAAGGCTCTCTTATTTTAATTACACTTGAGCATATTGAATATGTATAGGTTTCTGAGGTAACCAAGGATATATAAGCTGAATTTCTGAGGGAAGGTGAAGAAAATAAGGTCGAAATGCAAGGAAAGATAAATTCTTTTGGTGGTGCTTTCTAAGGTATGTTATTTACAGGTCATCTCACCATTTTCGCTATAACATTTTTTCTATAATGAATCAGACCATCAAATTGCTATTCCATTGCGAAAACATACCCAAATATCTATGGTAACAAATTAATCTTATGGTTCATTGTATTTTGGGAGTTACACTCCATGAAATATAGGGTTTGTGGCTAGTCCTGAAACGAGTTAAAAATAGGTGTTTCGGGTAGAAACGTCATAACTTCTTCATAAAAGATCAAAATTCAGTGAGACCAGATGTGTTGGTTAGGGCTCAATATGTAGTATTTTGTATAATGGTTTCAAATCAATTCAACTAATATTTCATGTGGGGCACGCTCTACAAGTTTTCTCTCTAGAATAATCCATAATTTAGCAAGGTATGACATTTTTGCTATAACTCCTTTTCTGAGAGGTTCCAAGTAGTGGAACCTAGAGGAATTTTATAAAAAACACTGAAGAACATTGTGTATCATTTTCAGATATTTATACATTGCAGGTTCAAAGTTATGATTACTTCAAGTTAGGGTTGCTGACTAATCCAAAGCTAGGCATGTGAGACTAAAGAAAAGTTTGATGAAAATGCTAGTCCCTTATTGTTAAAGTTAAGAAAGGTTTGAAGGAATTTGATCACATACACCAGGTCTATTACAGATATATAAATCAGATTTGGGTGATGAAATTGATGAGGGATTTTGGTTAAGGTACATGTTGAGTACATGGTTGAGACAAGTAGTTGATGAGTTGGCAGATACATGAGGTGTATAGTTGATGATGTTGGTAAATATTGATGTGTCATAATCGATGAGTAGTTGACACATGATTGGTACATACTTGGTACATCGTTGGATGCACTTTTTTATGGTCCATGTTGATTACATGTTGTTTGGTACAAGTTGGTGCATAGTTGATGCACTTGTTTATCGTACAGCTTGATTATAGGTTGAGGTATAGGTTGATGCATGGTTCAAATTTATTGGTATAGGTTTATAGTTATATATCTCACAGTGATAGTGTGACAATGGTTCCATCATTCTACTTCTACTTCAGGGTGGCAAGATGGTACAAGGACATGTGGTTGTAGCCACCTTCCGATTGTAGCCAAAGAACATAGGGAGTTGTAGCCTCCTTCTAGTTGTATCCAGAGAATTGGGGAGTTGGATATTCCCTCAAGTTGTAGCCTGAGAAACTAGGGGGTTGGAGCCTCCTTCCAGTTGCAGCTGGAAAGCAAAGGAATTTGGTGCTTCCAATGAATGTAATTCTTCAATACATATAAGAAAAAACATTTTGTGGTTTTCTCTCGATTTGGGTTTCCATGTAAAAAGTTGGTGTATTGTGTATTTGTGTGATTTTTTATTTCTTACTGCTCATTATTGGATAATAATTCTACACTGATATAACATTTGAAGAAAAAGGATTATAATTACACTATTACCGATTCGCCCCCCCTCTTCGTAATCCAACTTGGTTCTTGATGGTACATAAAGATTGAACTACAGAATACACATCAACTTGGTTGTTGGTGTAATTCCCTAAACCCCAAGAATAAGTTGGTGGAATTCACTAAACCCAAAGGACCATGCTACATCATTGAAAAATGGGAATAAGGAATTAAATAGCCAAAGTTTCCAGTCTAATTACTCGTATTGTTAGCATGTGGGATACTATCAAAATTTAGGTGCTCCTTATCATCCTATTATCTCATTTCATAATGCAATATCATATACATGTACTCAATAAATTATCCAAGAACTACAACTTATTACATTGCTAGTGTTTATCAGAACTCATAAGGTTACCGAAGCACAAGATTTAGTGGTCACACTCGCTCATGGAGTGGAAATAATTATGAAAATTATGAGGGTTATTCAAATTATTCAAGCTTCCCACCATCATATTTAAGTTGTCCAAATCATAATCAAAATTAGGAGTATCAATCATGGAAATACTATTATATACATTATGGTTATGATGTTACATGTGCACCTGGGACATTAGCTATAGTCACTACTAGTAGAGGTTCCTCATATTCTTTGGATTTTCCAATTCCAAGAGTTAGTAATGGTTGTTCTATAGCATTCCTAAAACCACCCCCTCTTGGTACACAACCATCATGGAAACCAGATGCCAATCCTTACTCTGAGGAATTATTTCAAAAGAAAGTTACCTCTATCAGAGTAACCAAACATGGCTACGGTGTTGGGAATTCATAATCTATGAGTGGATACCAAAGTGATCTGTATAATTAGTCATAGGTTTTTAATTTTAGGTGAGTACAACACCAAACCTATTTTCAACAATATTTACATTCACAACCACCTTGGTATCATCAAGGTGCAAGAGAAAAATAATGCATTATTGTCTAAAGGGAAAAACGTGGAAACAAATCCCATTATGCAATATTCTCATAATATCTCATCCTCAATGCAATCAGTTTCAAGTATGGATGGTTCTTAATGAAGGATTGGAAATCTTCAGAATCCAAAAAATCCAAAAAATCCTAGCCATCAAAATAACAATGCTTCGATGAAGAAGAATTTGAAGGAGGGATGATTTGTAGTATAACTAAATTCTCATTAATAATTAATATATGTAATCATTAATATTTTTAATTTACCATTGTGAAGGGTGTGTATCTTCACTAAAAATGGTGGTCATTTATTATTGTAATACTTAATGGAATAGTATATAATAATATATAATTTATATATATAGTCCCACTAGATGTCCTCTAGTTTGTACTCACAAGAAAGGGAACCAACAACACCAAAATATAGTTGCTCACTAGGATTGAGGCACACATAACCAAGGTGATAGAAGACGAATTGTAATTGAAAGTGTATAAACTCTAGAAATCCAAATACATAGAGAGAATCCAAGAACCATAATTGGTGTGAATTCATGCTGATGCAACCCTTCCCACTCCTCGAAGAACGATCGCGAACACCAGGACCTTCTCTGTCTTTGGCCCGAAGAGATGAAATGCCCCTCAACTCCCTCTGTCGGAAGTTCTTTACCCACATCAACTCTTCACTGATCTCCCTTCTAAATTGGGAAATCAGACTTCGTGATTTCATGGATTCTATGGTCATGACCCTTTGTCTCGCGAATCCCCGAACCCCGACGTGGGTCAATCGCTGACTTCTTCCCTTTCTATCGGAGTTCTCCCTATCGGGAAATCGCTACTCGCGATGTCAACGACTTGAAACTTCAACCTCCAAGGCCAGATGTGTTGATTCTCTGATGACACCTGTCCTCACTGTTGTCGTTCGGACCCCACACACTTGTAGCGATCGGGAAATCGTCGATCGAGAATTCGCAGTTTTCATGACACCGTTTCACAGGACCTCCCAAGTCCCGATCGCCAATATGCGGCGACACCTGTCAACACTAAATGCTATCACTGTGGGACCCATCGCAACTCAGGATTTCGCGAATCCTCCATGATCACTTTAACACCAAGAGTCCCGAAGTGTCGAACCCCGACTCTCCGGGATCGTGCACCACCTGTCCTCGTGGAAATCAAAGGCTCCGGTTAATTCGAGAAATCACTAGTCGCGATTTCAACTAGTATGAACTCTCACCTCGTCAAACGCCGAAGGCCGAACCCCGATGGGATTTTGTCCTTCCCTCCTGCGCCTAAGGACTAAACCTCCCACAACTTCTCCAAGATCCAATGGTCAGCGGGATTTCGCGAGTCTCTCCTGTGAACCTTGGCCGTTGATTCTCCTCCTTGAGGATTTTTTTCCGCTCCAATAGCTTCTCCCGGTTCGAACCTCCTCCTTGCTCCTTCTTCCAGGAATCACGAAGGAACTGTTCCTCCTGAGTTTTGACAACTTGGACTCCCTCGGAGACTTTCCTCATGCACTTCTTGTGCTTGACTTCCAACAACTATCAAAGTATTGGATTCTTCCAGATTCTGTATACTTCTGGCAACAACAGTCTCTACCTTCTTCTGCTCAGATTTTCCACTGAGACTTCAGATTCAGCCTGCACTTCTCCTTCACGGCTCTAATAACCCAATTCAACTTATGGGCAGATGAGAATAAGAGTTTAACTGTCTAGCCTCATCAACGCACTCTATGCAGATGAATTCGACTGCACTCTATGCAGGAATCTCTTGGCTCAAACAGAGAAACAATTGAAACTCATTCCCTTCTCTCACAGACTTCAGTTAAACCTCTGAAATCACACGCACAACATATTCAAAAGAAAATGCATACAAGGAAAACAAACATTCATGAGCACAATATCAACACAGAGAAACAACACCAGTCATGAAATTGAATCAAAGGCTCTCTTCTATTAATTCAATCTGTACATGGGTGTTCTCCACAAGTTCTCTGCTTTCTCTTCTCTTCTGCTCCTGAATGAATGATGATAATCATACAATGATACAAAGGAGGGTGTCTATATCCATTTTCCCTCTCAAACTCTACAACTATCAAATCTACAATTAAATTCCTATCTAACAACATTAAATCTAATAAATGCCTTCCTATCTACTAAGGACGAGAGCTTATCTACTCAAGGTCCATTTACAATATACAAAGTGCACTTCATTAACTCTTCTCATTAATGTTTCGCGCAACCATATTGTTCGCATTCAAATGGTCACCAGGTGAGCAAATGGAGAGCGCTTGCATACTCTGTTGGGTCTGGCAAGGCAGAACAGCTGTGGAGCAAAGGGTTAAAGAAAACAAAACTAACTACGATCTAACTATCAACTGAAAACAAATAACGCTGCGAAAATAAACAAAAACATCAAACATAAGACACAGGGGTCATCAATGGTTTTAGGCTGGTGTATTGATGAAACCAGAGAATGCTGAAGAAAGAGACCAGGGGTTCCTTCTCCCTCCAGCGGAAGGCTCTTTGGGGCCCTCAACACAATGCTTTACTTACAAATGAAATGAACTGCGCACAGCAGTGAAAGAACTCTGGGTGATGCAGCTGATGGGTTTGTTGTCAAAGGAGGAGCCTTGAACCATCTAAACAACATAACGATGCTTAGAATTCCTTGCCAAAACAGTGTACCCTCATGGCCTTTTATAGCAGCTTCACGGGCGGTCACGTAACCTTCTCCAAGTGTGAATAGGGGTGCATTAGGGTTTATTTAGGTCATTAATCCACTGATTTTGCAGAGCCGGCTCTGATTTGAGAGTCAAATCATCTTTGGGGCCGGTCCGTAGGTGGTCGGGAGGCCGACTTATGCAATTAATGCACCATATTAGCAGATGCGTGGGTTTTTGTGTTGACAGTCGCACGTCGAGCGCGCATGCGCTAGTAACACATTTTTGTCCCGCGCATGTGCACGCGCATCAAGCTGATGTAAAGAGCCCTTCAATTTTTGGTTACTTTTTATAGTTTTTTTTCCCTTCTGGAGTGTTGTGAAATTAATTCAGTGCCATGAGTGACTTCATTGCTGTTTTGATGATGTGGAGTTCTTGTTGCCATGTGCAGACGAAATTTCAGTGATAACAGATGCCCCCTGATGGATGAGGTTAGGAGCATATGTATAGCTGAAATCCATCAATGTTTCTTCTACTGAGAATGT